>CAKNWT010307314.1:6632-17412 GCA_932066315.1 Andricus coriarius | reverse complement strand
TCAATTCGTTCTCAGAAATCGAAAGGGACCGAAGTCTCGGTATCAAAGGAAGTAAATTGGAACTGATGGGTCCTACAAGCATATTCCGGGAAAGATCAAGTTCTTCGAGCCTTTTGAGTCCTCTGAGAGCTGAAAGAGCTGAAACGCTCAAATGGTTTCCTCGCATCTTCAAATATCGAAGAGTTGGCAGAGATGCAAAAGCTTGGGGTGACAACTGAGATAGGAGATTATCACAGAGATCTAGGTAGGTCAAGTTCATCAGGCCCTGGAATCAAATTGTTTCTATATTAAAGATTGAGTTTTCTTTTCTAGAATGTGTTTTTGAAGGAATATGGATTCAAAAATAATTTTAAAATGACGGAAATGCACTTTAATATTCTTACCACGAACGAATCAGCTTCCAGAGTCTTTAGTTTGTTTCTAGAGAGATCCAGCCTGTCTAGACCAACTAAATGTCTCAAGGCAGCTGTTGGAACAGATTCCAGAATATTGTTAGGAAGTCCCAAGGCTTGAAGAGGTCTTGATAAAGCTGTAAAAGCATTTTCGTGAACTCTTCTCAGTTCTCCAGTAGAAACTACAAGTCCATGGAGTGCGATATCTTCCAGAAAATGTGCTGGTAGGACGGATATTCCTGTGACGGTGACGTCCAGGAGGGAAATGCCTGGATGACTGTGCCTCAAGTGTCGACTAATCGCCTATAATTAATTAAAATTTTCAATTATTTATTTTATATCGATTTTTCCTTATCACAAATCCAAATATTTTGAACAATTGCATTATCAGGGTGGCCGTATAATTTCATTTTCAACATTCCTTCACTTTTCCCTTACAATTATTATTCAAAGCCCAGCATTTCAGTCTTGTAACATTTTTAAAAAAATAAAAAAATTTCAGATTAAAATTGAAAAATTTCAAATTTATTTTTGTCGACCAAAAAAGATTACTTTTCTGCCATAAAAGATGAATTTGTAATCCAAAAAGACGAATTTTCGACCACAAAAGATGACTTCAACAACATCGGGAGCTCAAAAAAGGGGAATTAGCGTAATTTTCTCACGAAAAAGGAGAAAATATAGGAAAAAATTGTTGTCCAAAGAAACAAATTTTTATTTTGTTTTCAGGAATTGCAATAGGAGCATTTCGTGGTGTTTGTCCAAATTTTATCGTAAGATTCTTGGCTTACTTTCAGGAATTTATACATTGACTTGAGTGTTGGACGTTAAATGGTATTTTAAATGGGATTTTGAATTTGATTTTAATCTAATTTAAGATTCTTAAATTTCAAAGATTGAACATTTATTTTTACATGTTGGAAAGAACAAACAACCTTTTTATAAGAAATGTCATATTTTGAAAAAATTTGCATTGATTTTTCAATGATTTCTGCCGTTCAAGAATTTATTTTTAAAAATTGGATATACTTAGGTCGTTGGAAATCAATTCACAGTGATATGAAAAAGTCAGAAAAAAATTAGTTAAATACACAATTTTAATATGTAATTTCTTCCTTACTATAATTAATACTTTTAATGTAAATTTATAACTGTACTCTTCAGTAGAGCGAAATAAAAATGCTAAAATTGATTGAATCGTTTGAGTTCGAGATCCAATACAAGTTAAGAAAAAAATTTCAAATCGGTTAATATCTTCTGTTCTCTTTTTTAAATTTACGATTAAAAATTTTTAAATTAGAAAATAAATTTTGCCTTATTTAAAATTTTTTAAATTCGAAAATAACTTTTGCCTTATTTAGAATTTTTCGAAAATATACAAAAAAATGTTTTTTTGGATTGATTCGAACATGAAATTTCTTCAGCTTAAATCAAAGAAACATGTTATTATTTTTTATTCATGCGAAAAATTTTTTCTTGGTGTTTATAACGTTCCAAAATCGCAAAAAAAACTGAAATCCCAAAAATCCTAAATCACGAAAAAAGTTTTTTCCGAAAGAGTAAAATGATAAAATGTTATTTTGGTTCAAGCTGAATAAATGTCAGGTTCGACATATTCAACTTTTTTTATGCATATGACTCAATAAAAAAACAACATTTTTTTCACATTTTTAAAACTTCATAAATAATTTATTTAAGTGCTATAATTGCTTTAATTATTATTCAATAATGGGTACACTTACTAATTTCAGACAATTTTCCACGTAATTTAAATATTGTATTTTCAAGACAAGAATTAAATTGTCAACAAATTGGTGGAATATTTAAACAAATACTAGAATTTTCTATCTACAAAGATGAATTCTAAGCCAAATAGTTTAATTTTCAAACAAAAAAGATTAAACTAAAATAAATTAATGTCTAATCAAAAATGTGCATTTATAACAAAATAATTGAACTTTAAAGCAGATGAAACGAATTTTTATAAAAATACACTATGAATTGATGAAGGTGAAATTGATAAAAGATGAAATTTTTATCAAAGGAAATAAATTTTAAAAACAAAAAGACGAATTTTCTACCAAAAAAGATAAATTTTTAACCCAATACATGAATTTTCAAGGAAAAAATATCAACTTTCAACCAAAAGTGGAATAGTGAAATTTATGGTTAAAAAATATTTTTTAACCAAACAGTTGTATTTACAACAAAAATAGTTGAACTTTAAAGCAAAACCAAATATTAAAATTTTTTAGAAGACAGTTGAATTTTCAACTAAAAAAGATCAATTTTCAACATTTACAAATGGAAAATTTACATTTCAAGTTAAAAAAAATACTTTCAAACCAATAAAAAAAAGAATTTTCAACAAAATAGTGACATTTTAAACCAAAAGAGATGAACCTTAAGCCAAATAAAAAACATATTAAAGAAGTTCAACTTTTACCCAAGTAGCTTACTTTTAAACCAAAAAAGATGAATTTTTAAAGAATAATGTAATAGTAGATATTTCAACCAAAAAATATTTTTATTTTGAATAAAAAACAGTTCAACTGAACCAAAAAATACTAATTTTCATCCAAATGTTACGTTTTTATTCAAATAAGATGAAATTTCTACTAAAACAGATGAACTTTTAAAGCAAAAAGACAATTTTTCAACAGAAAGTTAATTTTCTACCAAAATAGTTAATTTGTAACCCGAAAATAAAAATTTTCGAAAACAGGTGAATTTTCTACCAAATAATAAAATTTTTAACTAAAAATACATTTTTTTTGAAGATTTGTATTTCTGTTGATCACTGGGGTTAAAAATAAAAATCCACAATTATTTGATAGATACTTCCATACTAAAAATATAATCGTCAGAAGGAAGTAACTGCAAAACAAAACAAAATAGAAATACAAGGTAGTTACTTTAAGTGCCTCTTATAAAAATTCCCCGACTTTCGCAAATTTTTTTTTCACTGTCCCTGACTTTCCCTAAACAATAAAATTCTTAAAATTTTTCCTGACCAATGGCGATGGCCACCCTGTTTATCAATGAATTATTGCAATAGTTTTTTCAACCACCAAATTAAAAATCTAATAAAATTGTGAATATTTCTCAAAAGCAAAATCTAAAAGAACTTTAACAAATTTCTGAATTACTATCTACTTTTTAATTGATATTAACTTTGAAAAATGTCGATTCACTACAAATAATACCTGTAACGCAGTTCTATCTCCAGTACATCTAAGCGTATGTGGAAAATCGCAAGAACACTCGATACCAATTCCCGTTATATTAGGGCATTCCCATACAACATTCAAGGAATCATTTCTTCTTTTAGACGTCGATGGAAGTTGATTTTTTGTATTATCTGAAGTGACTTTTGTCACTCTGCCGACTTTTGTCGGTATTTTGGCTGTTGTGATTCCGACTGTTGAAGTTTCAGGAACTTCTTTTGATTCTATTGGCTCTCTGGTTTTTATTGTTGTCGATATTGCTGGCATCATGTTGGTTGATTCTGATACTGCTGATATTACATCTTCTATTGTACTCTTTGATAATGATCTTAATGTTGCAGAATTTTGATCATCGACTCCAAATGAAAAGGCAAATGACAATGTTGCCAGAGCCAACAAAACTTGCAGTGTTCTCGGCATCCTTTAGAAAATTAATTACATCTAATTAATTATTTTTTTAAATGATAACGTTCTTATTCTAAGAGAATCTTCAAATATTAGTTAACTTGATTTTGTATAGCAGACAACTTCAGACCAGTAACAACTATCAGTCTTATTAACCTTAATAAACATTTTGGACCGAAATCTGGAAAACTAAAGAGAAAATTAAAATTAACTCAAGTTGAACAATCACTTCCATAAGGATTGAAGAACATTTTTATAATAGAATATTTTAATGTCCGATTCTTATTATTCTGATCTATGGCTAATAACACGAAAGGATGCAGAAGAACTTTTAAAATTGGACGAAAAAGTGCAAGCAATAGAAGCTACAAAGATAAAGGATGATGGTTTGCTCCCCATTCTGCCTTTGTACCTCAAGTAGGAAACTTTTTAATCAAAGTAATATTTCACTAAATAAAATGCACAACTATTAGAAAATATTTTTTGTATTGATTTTTCGATCTTAATTTTGCGTTTCTTTAAATTTTCAGGTATCGCAATATTGTGAGACGACTCGTTATTTGCCACGATCAGATGATACAAACACAAAAGCGAAATCTGATCAAAAAAATGTTGGATTGTGCAATAGGCAGAATGCTGGAATACAAACGAGAAATCGTGAATCTGGACTGCAGTGAATACGAGTATTTTTTTAATTGATGAAACTTTATTATTTAATGGAGAGGAAGCGCGAAATTTGGGGATTTAAACTTTAAAGCTTCTACTTTTGTTTTTATTCAGAGATCATTCAAGAGTTGTATTTTATATTTTTATTTTTAGGGCTTCTAAGTTTAAAAGGTACAGATTAACAAGACGTGAAACTTGATGAAAGATCCTCTTTCCTTTATTTAATGTTACCTGATATTTGAATTACAGACTATTCCAGCTTGCCTGACCTAAACTCTCTTTATCTACTTATGAGTTATGTTATACTACTTATTGCTAATTATAGTTTTAAAGCTTTAAACTATATCTTATCGAATCCTTTTCAATATAATTTCGCACTAATAATATTTAGAACTATTTGAAACAGTTGGAAATGTTTATTTTAAATTGGAAAATTGTATTAAGGAAATTATTTAAAATATTATTAATATCAGACTTCACAGCTCAGAATGCTCTCAAAATTCATGAAAATATTAGAATAATAGTTGAATAAATTCTTTTAAATAACTATAATAATATAATGTAATTATAATTATCGACCAAAATGAATTTTTAACTCAAAAAGACGAATTTTCAACAAAAAAGGTGAGTTTTCTTGCTTAAAATTCAAATGTTTTAGAAAACATTTTACTTTTAAACCCGAGAAGATACATTTTCGACAAAAGATATTATTTTATAGTATAAAATTATATTATTATAATATATTAATATTATTATTATATAGTATGAAATTTATACATTTAAAAGATAAATTTTTAATCAAATGGTTGAATGTTTAACCGTATAGTTGAATTTTCAACATAAAATTATGAATTTTTGACAAGCGTTAAGTTTTTAAGCTGAAAAGTTGAATTTTTTAGAAAACACTTGACTTTTGAACCTGAAAAGATGAATTTTCGACGAAAAAATCCTTTTCAGCCAAGAAAGATGAATTTTCAATCAAATGGTTGAATTTTCAACGAAAAACGAATTGATTTTAAACCAATTAGTTGAATTTTTAACTAAATAGTTGAATGTCAACATGCAAAAATGAATTTTCGACAAGAGTTCAGTTTTCGAGCTAAGAAGATGAATGTTTTAGAAAACACTTGACTTTTCAATCAGAAAAGATGTATTTTCAACGAAAAAGATCATTTTCAACCAAAAATTATAAATTTTCAACCAAATAGTCGAATTTTTAACCGAAAGATAGTAAAAATCTTAACAAATAATATAGTAGAAGACTTTTCAATTATAAAAAATTTACTTTTAGCCAAAAAATACATATTTTTTTCAAGAGATGAATTTTCAATCCAAAAAGACGAATTTTTTATTCAAAAAGATTAATGTTCGAGAAAACAGTTGAATTTTTGACAAAAAAAGAAGAGTTTTTAAGAAGAAAGTTTAATTTTTAGAAATATAATAACATTTTCAACCAATAGTATAATTTCAAGCCAAAATAGATATCAATTCTGGACCACAAAAATTATAGTAGACTTTTCAATTAAAAGGAATAAACTTTCAACCAAAAAAAAAACACTTTTTTACCAAATGATGAATTTTCAATACAAATGTAGGAATTGTCCTTCCAAAAAGAAGAATTTTCGACGAAACAGTTGAATTTTTGACCAAAAAAGATGTTTTTTTTAAGAAGAAAGTTTAATTTTTAGAAATATAATTAAATTTTCAACCAATAGTATAATTTTAAGCCAAGATAGATATCAACGATGGACCATAAAAATAATAGTAGAATTTACAATTAAAAAAAATTAACTTTCAACCAAAAAAATACTTTTCTACCAAAATATGAATTTTCAATCCAAAAGGATAACTTTATCATCAAAAATTCTACAAAACAGTTGAATCTTTGACCAAGAAAGATGGGTTTTTATAAAGAAAGTTCAATTTTTAACAATATAATTAAATTTTCAACAAATATTATCATTTTTAACCAAAAGAGATCAATTCTGGAACACACAAATAATAGTACACTTTTAAATTGAAAAAAAACTAACTTAAAAAAAAAAATACTTTTCTACCAAAAAATGAATTTTCAATCCGAAAGGACGAATTTTTCATCCAAAAAGACGAATTTTAGACAAAATAGTTGAATGTTTGATCAAAAAGATGGGGTTTTAAGAAGAAAGTTTAACAATCAACATTATAATAAAATTTTCAACCAATAGTATCATTTTTAACCAAAATAGATAAATTATGAACCACAACAATAATAGTAGACATTTGAATTTAAAAGAATTAACTGTCAATCAAAAACAAATACTTTTCTATTAATAGATGAATTTTCAATCCAAAAGGATAAATTTTTTATCAAAAAAGATGAATATTCAATAAGACAGTTCAATCTTCGACAAAAAAATATTACTTTTTAAGAAAATAGTTAGAGATAGGAATTCTCAACCAAAATTATAATAGTATACTTTCCAGTAAAAAAGAATTAACTTTCAAGCATAAAAATGAATTTTTGACCAAGAAAGATGATATTTCTATTCAAAAATACGATTGTTCAAGAAAACAGTTGAATTCTCGACCCAAGATGATAACTTTAAAAAAAAAAAATAGATGAATTTTTAACAAAATAGTAGAATTTGGAACCAAAAGAAATGAATATTGAACCAAAAATGTAATAGTAGACTTTTCAACCAAAAAGAATTAATTTTCAACCAAAAATAGTGCGGTTTTATTTTAAAGTTCTATTAATTGACTTCCCAATTAAGTGATAAACGAGAAAAAGGGGAAATAGGGGAAGTTGAATCAATAAAAAATGACGAGTTTTCAACCAATAAAGATTTTCTACCAAAAGAAATTAATTTTCAATAAAAAAGTGGAATTTTGAAGGTATTGTAAAAAGGACGAATTTTCGAAAAAAGATGACTTTTTAACAAAATAGTTGATTTTTTAACCAAATGGGCGAATTTTCAAAACAAAAAAGATTGAACTTCAACCAAAAGCTAAATATAATTTAATTTACAAGCTAAAAGAACCAATTTTTTAGAAGGCATTCGAATTTTCAACCAGAAAAGTAAAATTTTCAACAAAAAAGTTAATTTTCAACTAAGAAAGATGACTTTTCTACCAAAAAAGATGAATCTTCAATCCAAAAAAATAAATTTTTAAGAAATCGGTTTATCTTTCAGCAAAGTTAATATTTTACCCAAAAAATATTTCAATTTTTTTCTAGATAGTTAAATTTTCAGTGAAAATTAATTTTTAATCGAAAAAGATTTTCTACCAAAAGAAATTACTTTTCATCCAAAAAGTTGAGTTTTCATACTAAAGCCACAGATGATTTTTTCAGAAGACAGTTGAATGTTTCATAAAAAGTACTTTTAAACCCAAGAAAGATCACTTTTATACCAAAAAAGATGAATTTTCAATCCTAAAGGACGAATTTTATATCCAAAATAGTTGAATTTTCAACAAAGTAACCGAATTTCCAACTATTTAGTAGAATTTTTCTGGAAACGGGTAAAAAGAGAAATTCTTGAAAGAAAGGGAAAAAGAGTGAAGTCTGTAATATTATTGTGTTAATTTTGAAGTGGGATGCAGGCTTACCTGACAGTTGGTTATTTTCCTGGATTTGTTGAAAGCGACAAGTTAGCAGAGCCGGGAGAGGGGCCTTTTTACATAATTAATCATGATGTTTTGTGGCTCTCAGGTGGCCGGACAATTTCATGATCGAAATGAAGCTCACGCCCGACGATGTTGTGCTAACGACTCCAGCGTGTTATACGTCGGATAGAAAGGCTCTGCTGGAACAGCGCAAAAAATACATTGAGGACTTGATCGCCAACGCGAATGCACGTTAGTTGATAACATCGTGGGACGATGATTTTGATATCCTCTTAATTATATCGCTAGAGATCGGGAACTTAATGCAACCGCACTCTGCGGTCGAGATCGGACTAGATTTGTTCACCATTCACCTTCGATTGAATTTCATACATTGAATTAAACCCATAACGCACAACTTACGAGTATCTATGTATATTCTAGGTATACTGAAAAACAACTCTAGTCGTCTACAATTTCTTCATTTTTAATCGATACTTTTCTCAAGTATGTAGGGGAGAGTGGGGTATGGTGTCGGTGCGGGGCACGGTGACTATTACAAATAACGTCCGTATTTTTTGATATTCATATTAGTTTTTCACATAAAATAGTTTTCTCTGTTTAGAAAAACAGTGATTTGATGCAATTTTTCTTTTAAATTTCGGGTCAGAAGTATAATTATGAAAAAAAACAGTTTTGGCGGAAACCGATGAAAAAGCCTTTGGCTGAAATTAAGCACTTACAGCATATTTTGAAATACTTAAAGCATGAAAAAGTTAGATTTTAATAGGTAAAGTATTTTATTACACTTCTGGTGTCACGATTTGTTTCTATAAACGATATAAATTGATTAAAATTAATTAAATCTTGGGCCGTCACGTATGGGGCATGATGCCTCGCCGCGGCGTGCCAATATATTTCAGCAGGGAGTAAGAGGTTATAACTGCTTCCGCCACATACTTAACTTTGATTAATAATAAAACATTAAATTAGTGTTGAAAATGCCTGGAGTAATTTTTTTTTCATTACATTACACTTTCCAAAATTATTATATTATACAATTTTTATTTTACAATGTTCATATTGTTTGAATAAACGGCAGTGATATGACGGTCTCCATACCCCAATGTATGGGGTACGCTGACTAAAATGCAACATCCACCAAATAATTAAGTATCAAATAATGAAGAAATTAAAAAGCGGTTGGAAGTAATAACATATGATCCCTTGTAATGTAAGCTTCACCTTAAAAAATACACACATCAAAATCACATTTCAATCATAATTTATAGGGCATTTAAGTCAAAGTGAGACATTATACCCCACTCTCCCCTACTTGCTCAAAAAACATCCAAGTTATATTTTATAAGTTTAGACCTATTCGACCGGAGCAATAAGGGACCGTACTTAAATTACGTACTCCTTTTACTATACGTAATGTATGGGTTCGAAAAAGAATGAGATAAGGGATTTAAAAATAATGGCAATTTTTTGTATTTAAAAAAATACATGCTTTTCAAAATTGCCTGATTTTTCGTTGACCAATTTTTCTTGATCTTGTAATACTTTTAACATAGGAGATTCTATAAACTGTATAGAATAATACTTCAGATACAAAATTAAATTTTTCAAATTTATTCATTTAGTGTAAACAACAACAATTTTCTACTACAAAGGTGGCTTTTTAACAAAATACTTGAATTTTCAAGAAAATAATTAAATTCTTAACCAAAATAATTCTATTTTTCACCTAAAAAGATAAAAGATGAATTTTCAACAAAAATCGTAATAGTTAATATTTCAACCAAAAAAATCATATATAATAAAATAAATTTCAAAAAAAGAATACGGCATTTCAGCAAATAAAGGTTTTTCAGTCATGAAAGATAAAAAATGTCATCTAAATTGTTGAACCTTCAAGCCAAAAGACGAATGATATAAATCTTCAATCAAAAAATAATAAATTTTCAATAAAGCAGTTCAACTTTAAATATACTTATATATATATATATATTTTTTAACAAAGTGGTTCATCCAAAATTTTCAAGCAAAATAGTTGAATCGTGAAGCAAAGAAGATAAAATTTGAACCAAACAGTTGCATTTTGATCCAAAAAAGATTAAATTTTCAGTCAAAAAAGGTTTTATTGACTTTTCAATATCCAAATATGAATTTCGAACAAGAAGTAAATTTTCTACAAAAATAGTTGAATTATTAACCCAGAAAGACGAATTTTCAACAAAACAGTTGAGTTTTTAACCAGAAAGCATGACTTTTTAATAATACTGTAGAATTTTCAACAAAACAATTGCATTTTTCTCCAAGAAAGATGAAATTTCTACTAAAATAGATGAATTTTAAATTAAAAAGATAAATTTAAAAAAAATAGTCGAATTCTCATCCAAAAAAGATTTCAGTTGAATGTTCAACACTAAGATATGAATTTTGAACAAAAAGTAAATGTTTTACGAAAACACTTGAATTTTTAACCCAAAAGGACCA
>CAKNWT010307290.1:0-18622 GCA_932066315.1 Andricus coriarius | reverse complement strand
ATTTTAAACCAAACTGTTCAATTTTTACGCAAGAAGATTATTTATTTTTTACCATGAAAGACGCATTTTTCACAAAATATATGAATTGTAAATTATTATAATTCTCATGTTGATTGCAAACGGTTTATCCTACGAAACAAGTGCAAGAGGCAAAAAAGTTTTATTTTTGCTTAGCGAGCTGAAAGTGCTGTTTTAAATTTGTGTTCTTCATAAAGAATTAAATTGTTTCCAAAATAACTGTTTACCGAAAAACTGACCAAGATTTCGAAAACCGAAATTCCTTCATTATGCGTGAATGGAACATTTTCAAATTTAATGATAAACTGCTCGTAAGAAATGCAGTATTTGCCCAAAAGTAACATTCTGAAGTGAAACTTCAGTCGCAAAACGATAGACAGTTCCTGTTTTGGACACAATCACGTACAAGTGTACATAGAATACAGTCAAATTAGCTAAAAGAAGGCCATTTGGTAGAAAAAAGTAGCAGCTGTTCCTATTCATTTCAAAAAACACACGTGCTATACGTTTTTTCATGGGGAAAAGAAGATGCGCAGTTAAATTTCAATATATGTTTGAAAAATTAAAATTTAAAACTTTTTTGTACAAGCTGTCAGGTTAAATAAAATTCTATAACCAGTTATTGCAGACAGTCCCTGCATTATACTGTTTACAGTTTTCTTTCACAGTCTGAATTTAATTATATTATCCATCCCCCCCCCCCCCACTACACCAACCAACCTTTTGTGAATCCACCCACTCATTTGGGTAGGTCACATTGTCCTGAATGGTCACATTGGGTGTTTCATTACCGGCAGACTGGTGGTTTTTCTTTTTCTCGCTTGGAGCGCGCAAAAGAAAATTCGAGTAAAGTAACTGCCTTGCCCGCTCTTGCTTCGCTGAATAGTAGAACACACTAACAAAACGATGCTATCGACGACAATTTATTTCTTTTAATTTTTGTATGAAAAATATAATTTTTTTCGAAAAAGTAAAACTTTACCGAGAGCCTCTATATCCTTTAGAGTATGTGTATGTTACAGGCAAAGTCCGATGTGCCTTCACACCGCAGTCTGCCTGGTCCCTCCGCGAATTGACTGAGCGGTTTCAGGCAAAGTCCGAAGTAGCACTTTCACTTCGGACTCTGCCTAATCAAATCGCAAAGTGCCCGACAGGGTCAGGCAAAGTCCGGAGTAAAAATAAAACCTTTGAGGCTTACTGTTCCCTCTGCACAGTGGGCTGGCTCGAGAATTTACAATTCAAAATAGTCTACAGGTCGCAATTGTGAATGGATTTGAAAGTTTTTTTTCAGAAATGATCATCATTAAATTTGTAAGAAAACTTATTGAGTATATTTATCTAGTTTTGTTTGAGTATAATTATTTATTCAACGCAAGTTTTTTTCTCTTAAAAAATAAAAAAGTAAACTCAATATGTATATGTGTGTGACTTTTCAGGAAAAGCCGATTATTTAAAGCGAATTTACAGACTACATATTCTATTATTAATAACATTAATTGTTCATTGTTGATTTATTTGATGAAAAATGATACAATATACGTGTAAAATGCTTTCTTTCATAAAAGATAAACGGTAAAATTAAAAAAAAACTTTAATAAAGAGCCAGTAATAGGTGTTTCGTTTATAAAATTTGTTATTGACATTTGAATAACAATTTATTGAGATCGAAAATCGCTGTTTAGACGATGCTACTAAGATTTAGATATACTTATAGAACATAAATAATGTACTTAATGTTGAAGTTAATTTGCATAAATAAACAGTTAACTATGTCGTTTACTGTGGGAATTTAAAAAAAAAACTGGAATTGCTATGATCTATTTAAAAAAATTATAGTCTGTGTCTAGAAACTCTTAATAATGAGCAAACATTATTATTATTAATAATTTTAAGAACAAGTGTTTGATTTGGCTATTTCAATCAAAGACAGATTGTTTTTTTTCACGAAACCTTATCATTGTTTAAAAAGTCATTTCAGATTTAAATTATTGAACATTTTAATAGCTGAAAAAAAAATTTTTCAACACTGGGAGGGAGTGGGGAGATAAATTTTCCATTAGTTACGAAACTAATACGACATTAAGGGCATGTGATACTTCAATCGGGTTTAGTTCCTCCGGGTTTTTGTCCACAAAACTTAAAATTTTTAAAAACTGAATTCGGAGATGCTATAAAATGGAATAACGGACGTCCCCGAACTCTTTTTTTAAGGGATAATAGCAAAAAAATATATTCTGCTAAATAAAATTTGTCTGTATATGCACTATTTGGAGGTTAGGATCGGTTGTCACGCCTCTGTCATTCCGATGCTGTCGGTATCTGTTGTACCGAGAGGCATAGAGGGCGTCCTAACGAGCATAAATTAAATTATTTATGAAATATATTTTTTGGATTGCCTACAAACAAGCTTAGTTCCGGGACATTAGTTACTATGTTTTATTACTTGTCCTAAGTTTTCGACCAAAAATATTGTGTAGTTTGGAAGTAAAGCTGCGGGGAGAATCGTAACAAACATAACCTCAAAATACACACATATTAATCAAATTTAGCAAAACGAAATTTTTTAAAATTATTCCACAACAAAAGAGTTCGGGGACGTCTATTAGCATGTTCGCTATCATTTCCCAAATTTTTAAGGCAAAATCTTTATTATTGTAGCAAAAAAGCCGGGGGAACCTTACACTGCTAAAATCGATAATTTTTTAAGTATCACACGCCCTTAATAGGAAATTTTGTCTTGAAGTGTAATTGCTAAGAATTAATCTTTAAAAGTTACAAAACTAATATGACAATAAAAGGAAATTTTTTTTGAAGTGTAATTGCTAAGAATTAGTTTTTAAAAATGATATTCGGTGTCTAAAAACTCTCAATAATTAAAATCATTGTTGTTATAAACCAGTTTAAAACCAGATATTCAATTTGCCTATTTTAATGCAAGACAGATTTTTTATTTTTCATACTAAATCTTAGTAGCATCGTGTAAACAGTGATTTTAGATCTCAATAAATTAATATTTTAAATGTCAATCACAACTTTTATAAACGAAACACCTATAACTGGCTCTTTCTTACTGAAAAGTTAACAAAAAATTTTTTACTGTTTTTCATTTATGACAGAAAGAACTTTACACGTATATTGTATCATTTTTCATCAAATAAATCAACAATAGACAATTATTGTATTTAATAATATACTTATTAAAAATAATAGACTGGTGACTTGTATGGAATATATAGTCTGTGAATTCGCTTTAAATAATCGGCTTTTCCTGAAAAGGCTTGTATTAGGAGATTATTTACACTAAAGAACAACAAAAATATTTAAAATGAACTATTTATGTTTTCTAAGTACATCTTCGTTAAATATGACACATATCGAGTTTACTTTTTTATTTTTTAAGAGAAAAAAACTTGCGTGGAATAAATAATTATACTAAAAAAAAACTAGATAAATATACTCAATAAGTTTTCTTACAAATTTAATGATGATCATTTCTGAAAAAAAACTTTCAAATCCGTTCACAATTGCGACCTGTAGACTATTTTTAATTGTAAATTTCCGAGCCAGCCCACAGTGCAGCGGGTAAAGTAAGGCCCAAACAATTTTATTTTTACTCCGGACTTAGCCTGAGCCTGTCGAGTACTTCGCGATTTGACTAGGCAGAGTCCGAAGTGAAAGTGCTACTTCGGACTTTGACTGACACCGCTCACCAGGGGGGTTAGGTTGGTGTCCGGCGCCGATTTTTTTGGTACTTTGCAGGTGAAAAGAGGATCCCAGACCATGAAAAAAATAATAAAAATGTTGGACAAACGTTCACGTTTAGGGGTCGAAATCACCCCTCCTATATCTTTGAGTCTTTTAGTGTTCTAAGAGGTAAAATTGTTTTTTGTTTATTGTTTTTGCACAAAATTGTTCTAATTGATGCTGTATTACAATATTAGCGTGAGTTGTAAACACACTTACCCTCTAGAGTATCATAATTTAAAAAATCTACCCCTAGAATGCTGCGCCATATGACATATATGTAGATTAAGATTTTGGACGTTGTTGCTGCAAACATTTCGTTTTGATTTAAATTTTATTAAGAATCATCAGTGCTAGTCTAAATAACCCCTAAATTACGTTTCATTCACCCCTATAATATTATCAATGAATAAGAAATATATTTATTAATATAACATTTCTGTAAGAAAAGGATTAAAATATTTGGTTCGGACAATCAATAATAATATAACTGATTTTTTTTTTAATGATGACACTTGTTCTTATATTTATAAACCCTTGTTGTGTAAAAACTACCCCTAAAAAACTTTTTATGTTTTGCTTAGCAGGCAATTTTAATGATGATACATATAATAGAACTGTTTAAAGAATTATTATTAAGGTTTAGGCATGTACATATTTCCGTTGAAAAATTGCACACACATACATTTACCCTTACAGAAATGTTATATTAATAAAAATATATCTTATTCATTGATAATATTATAGGGGTGGATGAGACGTAATGTAGGGGTTATTTAGAATAACACTGATGATTCTTAATAGAATTTAATATCAAAACAAGATTTTTGCAGCAACAAAGTCCAAAATCTTAAACTACATATATGTCATATGGCGAAGCATTCTAGGGGTAGATTTTCTAAATGATGATACTCTAGAGAGTAAGTGTTTTTACAACTCACGCTAATATTTTAATACAGTATCAATTAGAACAATTTTGTGTAAAAACAATAAACAAAAAACAATGGGACCTCTTAAAACACTAAAAGACTCAAAAATGTAAAAGGGGTGATTTCGACCCCTAAACGTGAACGTTTGCCCAAAATTTGTATAATTTTTTTCATAGTCTGGGATCCTCTTTTCACCTGCAAAGTAACAAAAAAATCAACGTCGAGCACCAACCTAACCGCCCTTGTCAGTCAATTCGCGGAGGGACCAGGCAGACTGCAGTGTGACGGCACATCGGACTTTGCATGTAACATATACAAAAAACTAGACAAAATGGCTTCACCGTTTGGCCTGCATCTTACCCGGGGTTTTACACTCGATTTCCAGGGCCCTTAAGGGTATCGAGATGCGCAAATTTGTCAAAGGCCGAAGATAAAAATATAGTTGGATAAATCACCTTTCTATTTATATCCTTTTCAGTATAAATGCTATTGCAGTCATAAGTAGAGAGGTGCTCAAGAAATTCAATTTCATTTATATTCTTAATATTGCGTATGGACAGAGGAGTGACACTCGAGGAGGGATTAAAGAAGAACTGCTATTGGATGCTGATAAGAGCATGGTTTGAGAGGCATAAGATTGAGTGTTGAGTAGAAGAAATTACCTTGTCTAAATCGTCAACAATCATCAGGTCAATCCATGTACTAGAATGTTCAGTGTGGTGGGTGGTATCATGGGGAACTATAGATAATCCGGCAGAGAACACTATTGATTTGTGATATTGACTTAAATTGTTGGTAGCATTAAGATTTGTGTTTAGGTTACCTGTGACTACAATGTTATTATAATTGCTTATAAGGTCGAAAATGTCAGTCTCAAGTTCCCTGTCATAGGAGGTTTGTAAATGACACCCAACAACACACTGTCCTGAGGCGACGATACCTTGATAAAAAGGTACTCAGCAGTAGGGTAATTTGCAAAAGAACCCACTCCCACCTGTATACCCCTTAAGCTGTCATGATTACAGAGACAAACCCCACCCCCTCTTCTCTCATCTCTATTTCTGCGGAAACTTGTGTGATGATCAAGTGCTACGAGGCTCGAAGGAATGTTTGGCTTGAGCCAGATCTCAGACACGGCTATGATATGATAGGAACAGGACATAAAGTGATGTTTAAATCCACGGTAATGGGCAGGCAAAGACTGAGCGTTAACGTGGTAAATATTTAAGGTTTCCATTATGAAAGTGATAGGTAAAGTTCAAATATAGTTAAATATAGAAGTATCTGAAATTCCTAAAACACTTAAAATACCCTTCCGTGAAGCTAAAGTAACAGTGATGTATAAAAAATGTATAAGAAAGGTCAATTTGTAGAGGCAGTGCAAGGCTGAATTAGCGCAATAAAAATACAAAATGGTTGATATCTGACTTCAGAAGGCACATTATATAGAATAACCAGCATGCAGCAATATATAAAATATGACAAATATTTACCTATGTAGAAGTAATGTACACGATAGATTAGTGTTAATGATCGACTAGAAAAAATTATCAAACACATAATGGACTTGGAGAGTAGTTGCTATTGCTCGAAGGCCGAGAGCAATAGAATAAATCTTTCTATTCAGTTGTGTTAATGCCTCACGAAGGTAAATAAAATGATTTTCGTTGCCAGTCCATCCCAAATTCATAGTAGAGAAGGCTCTCTTAACCTTAAGTCTTGCAATAAATTCATCCCGTAGATCTGGTCTGCCACATTTGGCTACAATGATCAGGGGTTGAGGAATTACTCAATGAAGGTGCTTTTATAATACGATACAGCTTGACAGCGTCATCCTTACGAATATTTACATCTAGAGCCCTGGCGACAAATTCCATGGAGGCCATGAGGTGTTCGTTAGGCTTCATGGGGAGACCATGAATTTCCCGCGTCGTATTCAGAGCAGCTTGCTCGTTGACATTGAGAGCGTGCTCAAGAGTCACCACTTTGGCTTTCAAACATTTAGCTTCCTTCTTTATAAGTTCAATTTCATCATTTTGCACTCTGGAGCCGGATTCCAACGAGTCGATACACCTACAGTTATTGAAAAGTTCATTCTTAATTTTCGAAAGGGTGGAATTAAATTGGTCATTAAATTGTAGTTACGTGTTTCAAATTCGCTAAATCTTGCCAAAATCAAACTTGATTGTACAAGCGCTTCGCTTTGGCCGTCAGAGACCACTTTGCGCAAGAGTTCAGCGAGGCCGGAGGGTAGAGTACCAGCATTTTCCGTGGCAGAGACGGAGGAGGGAGTGGGAGGTACAATACCTGTACCATCAACATTCTGAAGAGTACTGGTCCCAGGGTTCGCAATTGAATTGCCAAACACTGCCGCAGAGGTGGTACTAGTAGACAATGGAGAACATACCTTGTAGACATAGTCCATTTGACCCTTTTTAAGTTTTTCAAAAATGTTCTTAGAGATTCCGAAATTAGAACAGGCCAAATGCACTAGATTGCCACACTTAACGCAAGCGAGAACTTCTGATCCCCCTTTGGATATAACTATTTTACAGTCCGGACACGCACCCATAGTTCTGCAGGAAAGACAAACCGTTACAGTTACGTATAAACAAAAGTGCAAAAACAAGAAACAATTAAGTGAGTTGAAACAAAGTCACAATGTTTTATAAAACTTTTTTATAAAATTTTGAAGTGGTTAAACACTTTAATACTGATTTAAAAACAAAAAATTGAGGAGCGGCAAATTTACACGTCCTTATCCGATCGCATAATAATGCATGAATTAATGAAAAATACATAATTATTTATAAAAATTCAATGTAATATACAAACTATTGATTGTATTTGAAAAACTAAAGTGATTTAATTTGTTATAATTCCGCATGTTAATTTCCAAATATGTATATTAACCTTCTCAGTACTTTTTTATGGGGAAATATTATTGTCCAGTATGTCGACTTCAGTAGATACTTCTGCAGCCGAAAGTTGCATTCCTTTCTTTTATTCGTACAAAAAAAAACATAAAAAACTAAAATTATTAAAAATAAGCTCTTCAGTTCTACCGAACTCAAATTGTGTTTCAGAACCAAGTTCGTGCATTTTCAGTATTTCTCCAATACCAAAATTACCATTGGTTTCTGTTTGAGGTGGTAGAATATTGGTGGTAAAATTCTCCATTTTTGGCATTTTTTAGACGTTTAACTTCCAATCTATTGAAATTTATAACATCAATATCTACTTGGCTTATTTAAAGATCAGCGTGAAACTCATTAACTTTGATTAATTTTCAATTCTAAATCTTCAAAATTAAACTATTAATAAAAAACGTTTAAAATTACATTCCTTTGAAATACAAGTCTTAACAATGGAACAATTTGCAAATGTATATTTTAATGATATTTTACAATTATTAAAATATCTGCAATTTTGATGGATAACATCTAGAATATCATCAATTTGGAAGATTTAAAATTGAAAACTCTGAACTTTTGATATTCAAAATCATCAAGATTTAAGAATTTTTATTTTTAAATCTTCCAAATTTAAAGAGTTTTCAATTGTAAATCTTCAAAATTGAAGAGTTTTAAATTGCAAATTGTTAACATTAAAGAATTTTCCATAGTAAGCCTTAAAAATTGAACTATTCAAGAAAACAATTTTCCAAATTACATACATTTAAAATATAATGATTGAAAATTGAATAATTTGTGATTCCAAATTTTGAACATTCAAGAATAGTCAATTGTAACTTCTCAAAATGGCAGAACTTTAAATTGTAAATGTTTTAAAATTGAAGACATTTCAACTGCAAATCATGAAGATTCAAGAATTTCAATTGTAAATCTTCAAAATTGTAGGACTTTGAATTATAAGGCTTTCAAATTTCATTTCTATAATTTACCATTTGAAAATTATGCAAGTTTTGAGTTGTAACATTAAAAATGCTGTCATTTTAATGATTTACACTTCAAATTTCATCAATTTGGAAGACTTAGAATTCAAAATCATCACAATTTAAGAACTTTAAAATATGTATATTAAGCTGCTCAGTACTTTTTTCTCGGGAAATATTATTACCCTGGCGGACCGGTCGAACGCAAGCATTACGCTACAGCGTAATGGTAAAGTAATGCTAAAGTAATATAGCATTATAATTATTAAGAGAAGCAAAATAGATATGTAAACTGTTGCAATCATAATAATACGTTAAAATTTACGTTAAATGTTCATCTCGTAATTGCAACAGGTTTCTCTTTCAGCGTTAAAAAATGAAAAAACAAAGTGGCTGTTATTGAAGTCGAGCCCCTGCATGTTGGCAGCCCGCTTGAAGCCTCCGTTAGCAGACTGCAATGAGAGCCACATTATTTTTTCATTTTTTAATGCTGAAAAAGAAACTTGTTGCAATTACGGCCATATTACTTTAGCATTACTTTACCATTACGCTGTAGCGTAATGCTTGCGTATGGCCGGTCCGCCAGGATGTCCAGTATGTTTACCTCAGTAGATGGTTCTTCTTCAGCAGAAAGTTGCATTCCTTTCTTTTATTTGTACAAAAATGAACATAAATAATTAAAATGTTTAAAAATATGCTCCTCAGTTCTACCTACCTCATATTGTGTTTCAAAACCAAGTTCGTGCATTTTCAGTATTTCTTTATTTTCTTTAATACTTAAGTTAACATTGGTTGCTGTTTGAAGTGTTAGGATTTCGGTTATAAAATTGCCCATTTTTTTTTGTTCTGTAGCTCCTCAAATTCCTTTTGCTTTTTCCGTTTCGAAGCACCGCTCTCAAAAATTTTTTTTAACGGCATACTTTAAAAAAATGGAAATTACAACTAAATGAGTAAGTCAGTGCTAGATCCGTATTATTAAATATTAAATAAAAAAAAGAATAAATATAGTATAGTCGATTTTTCTTCAATAAGGAGCTTTTTTTCGGTCATGTTACTTCTAAGTTGATTTTAATAATTTTAATGATTTTAATACACAGCCACAGAATGTCACATCAAACTCTAAAGGTAATCAAGTCACTTCGAAACTTACCTGAGGTAAATGACCCAATTCCTAGTGTTGATACGCATTCACAGAAGCTGCAACCGGACGTACACCATAGTATGTAAAAATATAGCTGAAGTATATGAAAACATATACATAAGAGATCCATAGCGCTTTCCAGGTTTGGATTATCAGATAATACAGATTTATGTGTTTTATTTCATGAAATGGCCGATACATCAATTGCTTCATAATAAGCCACAGTTTTGAATAAGGAAAAATTTTTAAAATAAAATCTGAAATACATAGTGAAATTGATTTTTTCTACTCAGTCTAAGGGGTCCCTCGGAGGCCCTTCGGAGGAGGAGGCCTCCCCTCAATATGGGGTTTCGCTACTACGCAGTTACGCCACTGCATGCTTCAAGTCTTTTAAAATATACTTTGAGTACTTAATTTCTGCCAAGGACGTTTCCCTCTCTTTCCACTTAAACTGTTCTTTTATAACTATTCTTCCGACACGTATTTTAAAACAAAAATTACACACACGGGCGTGATTTGTATTGACCACCGTGACCGCACCGCTACTATAGCCGACTCTCCCCTGCATTTCTTTTGTCTTCGATTACTTAAAAAAACATTCTGCGCTGCAGTGGAACCCATGGAAGCGCACAGTAGATTGATAGACTCGGAAACCTGTCAAAAATTCAATATTTTGTCAGATTTGTATAAAGTATGGTGAAAGCGGGTTTCGGAGTTTGTTGTTTTAGAATTTTACATCAAAAGTTACAAATACAGAAGGGCAGATCGAATATGGCCCCTGGTAGCACGGAACGTTCCCGGTAGGTGTGAAATGTCCGCCAGTTGGGAAAGTTCCAGGAACGTTCCATTGGAACGTTCCAAACATAAATTACCGTTATTGTTATTATTATCAATAAATATCGCGTAAGCCGTAAGTGATAGGTCAAAATCGATGTCAGTTTATGATCTGGATATCATATTATAGATAGTATATGCGGTACTCAAAACTCAAAAATGACATCGATTTTCACATATCTCTTACGGTTTACGAGATAATTGTTGTTAAAAATAACAATAATGGAAGGTTCCCCTCAGGTCCCAATGGAACGTTCCACTGGAACGTTCCAGGAACGTTCCGTGCTATTAGGGGCGGGCCAAATTTCAATGTTTGTACAGATTAGCCTAAAACCTGGTACAAGGGAGTTTTCGAGGTAGCTAATTTCAGTTCCAGTAATTTGATTTACAGAAAGAAGCCACAATCAAAAAGAAGCGGAAGAAGAACAGGCCGTTGATTTTGATTTTGACGAAAAAAGTTAAAAATGGCAAATGGTGGATATGATATGGCGTCTAAAATTTTAACATTTTTCTCTGAAACTTGGTACAAAGGGTTTTTTAAAATCGCTGGTCTAACATATTTTGCAGAACTGACGCAGGTCCAGATAGGTATAGTTAAACCTCATCTGCATACTTGTGGTATTTGCAGTACTTGAACTCGCCACCTAGATCTGAAGTGTAAATATTAATCATTGTAGGGGCGAGAGAAGACCCTTGGGAAACCCCCCTCTTATCCTTTGACTAATTCAAAAAGTCTTCCTTACTATTCCTAACCCGTTCAAACCGATTACTAAGGTTAAACTCAAACCATTTAATAACTAAACCAAATAGTTTGAAAGACCTAAAGTTTTGAAGTAAATGATTATGGTCCACCGAGTTGAATACCTTGTAGAAATGAAATAGGACCACCACTGAGTTTTCCTTTTTCATCCATTGCCGATTTAATATCTTTGACGAATTAAAGCGACACTGTTATAGTGTTTTATTTTGCACCAAAGCCGGGATGCAAAGGATCCATTAGTTTATTTGTATCCAGGAAATCTGTCAGCTGATAATGCACAATCCGCTCAAGCGGCTTAGACAGTGCGTTCTAAATTGACATAGACTGGAAGTATTTGGATCTCACAGGGGAGATGTCTGAGAAGAAGAGGATATTATCATCAAAGGGATCTGCATGCAAGAAAAGGGTTGGTTTCACTATAGGAGGGTGATTTTGTGGTGAAAACGCCCACAGGAAATCCGATGGATTAAAATCCACGTTCAGGTCTTCACGTTCAAGTCGCAAGCGTCTCAGTAAATACCAAATATTTCCCTTTTCATTCCCGTTACTTATCGCGTTGTAATTGTTATGTAACTCCTTAATTTTTGTATGCCTTAGGTTACGAAGTTTACGCAATTTAATTTGAATAAGGATATCTTTAGTTCTGAAAGCCAATTTACGTTTTGACTTTCTCACCATCATCAAATCTCTAATTTCTGGAGTTAGCCACGGCATCAAAGGCATCACATCCCCTTCACATCCCCTTGTGACATAAGGTTAGCCTAATCGTAGGTCCTCAGGTCGTCATGAAATTCCTATACATCAATGTTATTGAGACCACGGATCAGCATTTCAGTCGGCCGGGTTGTAAGGTTACAGGATAGTTGGTATTCGATGTTAATTAGATCATGATGGGAAAGAAAGGGAATGGGTACTGCGCGTGAGCAGTTACTTTCTCTAAATCACCTACTATTATTAGGTCAATCCGCGTGCTAATCCGGTCTGTGTGGTGAGTGGAATCGTGCGGAACAATGGACAGATCAGCGAAGTAGAGGCGTACCCCACCTCCCCTTCTCGCCTCTTTATCCTGACGAAGCAATAAATAATTTTTGATCGCAGCGGCACTTAAACGGGTATCTGTTTTTTGCCATGTCTCTGAGACTGTAATAGTGTGATAATCACAGGAGCTGAAAGAATGTTTAAATTCACGAAAATGGGCCTGGAGAGACTGAACATGGACGTGGAATATTTTCAACTTGTCCATGTGTATGAGTGTGGTTACAAATCGCGAGAAATAGATTGATGCAAATTTTAAACCCTGTCAAGACGTGTGTGAAGAGGAGCAGAATTCCGAACTATATACTCCAGACAACATTATGTAATGACGTTCATCATGTATTTGATTTTCTTTTTTATCCTCAGCTCAGGCGCCCCCTTTTATATCGGTCCAATATACTCAGAGAGAGCTACTCTAATGAAGACAACGTGATTCTCCCCTTTAGGTCAATCAATGAAGCTTATCGAAAAGTCACGAGTGGTGGGCGAGAGAGGGGGTGCTAGGAGGAGAATGAGAGAAAGGGAGAGAGATAGAGAGATTGATTAATATTTTTTATTAACTTTTGCTATCATAGTGTACATATATATGCAAATTATCTCAAATTTTGTATTATACTGTTTCACACATTCTAACCGGGAAAGCTACACAGGGTAAGGAAGCGGAAGGGAGACTGTCGAGTGTTGAAAGCGTAACGAGTGAGCGTCAGTAAAAATTGACTCCGGCCCGTGGAATCGAACCCTGAGCCCTCGGCTTAAAGCCCCATGCGCTACAACTGCGCTAACCACGGAATCGGTCATGAGTTACATACAGTCACTCGATCACCTTACTGCCTCACCGCTATCTCTCTAAGTCAGTCTTCGGGGTGGAAAGGGTGGAGCTATTTGACGCATAACATGTACCATGTTACAACATCTTATCTTCTAATACTATCTACCATAAATTTAGACAGTTTTCGGCGCAACGTTTCTGTCCTCACCCCTGTTCTCAAACTAGCTGGTGCAATTTTTTACAGTCGGATTCCGTTTCAGAAAATACCTTTTTGACCTGTCGTTATACGTATATCATCTACGGCTGTATACCGATCGCAATGTAATATTGCTTCCATGCTTAACTTTTCGTCAATTACCTCTCATAAATATTGCATACTGTTAACTACTTTGATATCTAATCCATTAATCTTAAGATTTCCATCTGCATCATCAAGTTTTCTCCTTGTACTGCTTATTACCATGCAATTTGTCTTTTGCGTATTGATTTTCAATTCGTTGCATTCTAACCATTTTGAACTTTTTTAGTTATTCTTTCATGATTTCTTTGGCTTCAAGTACACTTTTTGTCACACAATAAATCATGGTATCATACTCAAATAACTTCATTAAACACTTACTAATAATATCGTCAATATCATTTATTTGCACATTATACATTAGTGGTCCTACAGCTGAGCCCTGCGGCACACCATTCTGATCATTGATATTATACGATTTGATATTGGCCCATTTAGTATACTGTTTCCTATATTTTAAATAGGCTTCGAACCATTTTGAAATAGGCCCTTTTATTCCATAAACTTTTAATTTCTTTAATAAAATGCTTCTATTTACCGTTTGAAAAGCGCACTTGAGGCCTAGAAAGGCCACTAATACTACATTGCCCTCACTAATGTCTTCTTTTCAAGCCCAGATAACAAAATATCTGCACAGTGCGAGCATTATGGGTCGCACGCGTGCGGATAAGGCCGCATTACGTGAGTTCATATGACCACGCAGATGTGTCTTCCATGTGGTCGCATATGTCTCGCACGCCGTGCGAGATAATTTTACCCGCGTGTGCGGGTAAAATGCGAGCACGTAGTGCGAGTAAAATGATTTTTACATTACGTTGCAGAAATGAAAATGATAACTCGATAAATACCATTTGTACTTGGCACTGAATCATAAATAATAACAATAATATGATTTTTCGAGCCAAATTCAAATGTTCTTTATATAGTTTTCATTCTCATGTCCTAGTGGGAACAATATAATTGAGGTTATATTATTTTTTTATTTACTTACCGCAGAAATAAAACGAAAAGGGAGTGCAATAATACCACTGGAATTTCTTCTATAATTAAATTTTGTAAATTCTCCAGAAATATCCGTCGGGATCGCGTACTAAGAAAACTTATAAAATAACCACAGCACATCGGTCCGTTGGCCGTCCGCTGGTACTGAGGTTAAATCGACTTGGCGTCGGTGACTGGAGGGAAAATTTTCATAAAACTATTTGATAAAATAATAAAATCCATAATTTTTTTCATATTGACTTTAATATTTTATTAAATAGATATTAAAAAATAAAAATTAATTTCCAAAATAGTTTTTCGACGCACGATTGTTGTCTGGTGTGCGACGCTTATGCGTCGCACACCATTCTCATCACAAAGTGCGAGACTTATGCCTCGCAATTACGTGCCCCTCACAAAATGCGACGCATGTGCCTCGCACCCTGCACGCAACGCGTTCCTCGCACGCCGTGCAAGTAACATGCCCCGCACGTTTGCTATCTGAGCAGTTAATGAATCCTGTAGCATCGCGTCACATGAATGATTTTTTCTTAGTTGAGATTGGTGATCTGTATGTATAAAATATGCTTTTCTAAATATTCTTAGATCTCATTTTTTATTACCAATTCTAAAACTTTCTTATAAGTTGGTAACATATTTATTCGTCTGGATTCTTCAACTTTATTCGTATTTATAACTTTTTGAATCTGTATAACCTTGGATTTTTTTCAATTGCTCGGAAATTGGCCTACCTATACACTTCGTATTAATATATATGTACTTATTCCATTCTCATTCCCTTTCTTACCTTTCATCTAACTTATTATTTGATTAAGATCTACTGTGTTCCCTAGCGGACCGGCCGAACGCAAACATTACGCTACAGCGTAATGGTAAAGTAATGGTAAAGTAATGCTAAAGTAATATGGCATTATAGTTATTCAAAGAAGCAAAACAAATATGTAAACTGTTGCAATTATAATAATACATTAAAATTTACGTTGAATGGTCATGCCGTAATCGCAACAAGTTTCTTTTTCAGCGTTAAAAAGTATAAAAATAATGTGTATGTCATTGCAGTCCTGTAACGGAGGCTTCAAGCGGGTTGCTAACATGCAGGGGCCCGACTTCAATTACAGCCGCTTTGTTTTTTTATTTTTGATCGCGGTAAAAGAAACTTGTTGCAATTACGGCATGATCATTTAACGTACATTTTAACGTATTATTATAGTTTCAACAGTTAACATATTCGTTTTGCTTCTTTCAATAATCATAATGCCATATTACTTTAGCATTACTTTACCATTACTTTACCATTACGCTGTAGCTTGATGCTTGCGTTCGGCCGGTCCGCCAGGGTTTATTTTTGCAGAGTCATTCATTTCATAATTTGTTAAGTTTAAGTCACTGTCTACATATGTAGTATTTATTTAAATTTTCGTTAAATTTTTGCTAATTTTTGTATTCAAAATCTTTAAGTGTCACCTTATCCATAATATTTTTAGAATTCCCTCTTACAAACTCTTTCATTATTTTCCATATTCCTCTCTGGTTATTTTTGTTTTTGGCTAATCTATTTTCATTATATTCCCTTTTTGTTTTTCTCATTGACGCGACTACATGATTTATGAGCTTCTACAATCCACTCAATCTTCTACATTCTTGTATTGTTTAGCTAGCAAATATAAATTATCTCCTTTTTTATTTCATCGATATATTATTTGTAAACCATTTCTTTTTAACCAAGTTTTGTTTGATATCCTTTGTTATATAAAGTGTCCATTTATCTACAGCTTTTGTTATTATTTCTATTAACCTGTCTGCATTTGTATTCAAGCTTTGATCTTCAGCTATCATTAATAAGCTACTATTATTTAATGTATTTATTTCATTTAAGTACAACTCCTTGTTAAAATTACTGAAATCTCTATACGTAACTTTTCTACTGTTTTTCTATTTCAATCTTCTATTACATCCGTGACTCTCGTATATCCTTCAAAATATTGTTGTAGTTCAGAAGAATGAATTATATGAATAATTTTATGCCCGTAAAATGTATTCCTACTAATGTCTGTATTGAAATCGCCCATTATCAACACCTGGTTATATTTTTTTAATTTATCGCAATTATCTTCTAATAATACAGGCCCACAAAAAAAATTTTTTTGTTTTGAGTCTTGGATGCCAATATGATATTCCCATGTATTTTTTCCCGCTGAAACCGAATCCGCAACCCGTTTTACCTCTACAGGTCAGGATTTTGACATAACCTAAAAAAACACTCGAAAAGTCCCTCAAACCGGTCAAATCATTTACTCCATATCACTTTTACCCTCAAAACCCCGGAACCTCATTTAGTATAAAAATCTGTTTCAGAAAAGCAGAACAATTTCGTGTGTTTTTCTTGTGGCACATAGTCATGGGTAAGTAACTCTATAACCCCAAAATCCCACAACACTACAACCTCAAAACCCCTGCAATACGTCATCCCATATACCATAACCCCTTAACCCCCTCATCCTATTCTGTGGAGAAATCCGGTTCCTGAAATCATAACAGTTTCATGAGTGTTTCTTGTGGAATACAGTCATGGTGAATATAACCTCAAACCCTTCAAAACCTCATAACACTTTCATTGCATTTATTTTGTTTTTTCTTCAATCAGTAGAGTATTATACGTCTGTTATCCTTATCATAAACAATGGTAGTCACCCATCATATTCGACTTTCATGTGACTAGATTAAATAGTCACATTTCTTTGATGCTATGGGATGGTGCTCGTGGTTGTAACAGAATGAAGGGGTTTTGACTGTGTTCCACAAGAAAAACTCAGGAAATTGTTCTGGTTTCCCGAACCAGATTCTTCTACTAAATGAGGTTACGGGGTTTAGAGGTTATGGAGTTATAGTATCACGAGGTTAGGGGATTATAAGATTATGGTATTTTTTGAGGTTATGTCAAAATCCTGACGTGTAGAGGTAAAACGGGTTGCGGATTCGGTTTCAGCGGGAAAAAATATATGGGAATATCATATTGACATTCAAGACTCAGAACAAAAAATTTTGTTGTGGGCCTGTGTAATCGTATAAACTCTGCATCGATGGTACTAGGCGTACGGTAAACTAATACAATTATTACATAACATTGCCTCTGTATATTCTAATTAGAGAGAGCCACATGATATTCTCGTATTCTTTACAATCAATTACTTCGATTCTTACTCCATTTTTTGTGTAAGTTAACCCTCTGCCTAGTCATTTGACCGCTATCGTCAAAAATCGTCAAATGAGGTATGTAGAAAGAGAACAACCAATAGTAGTGCTCATTTACGTAATGTGATGTGTGTAAGTGCGACAGAGCTGTATCATATAGCTATTTCCAGGGTCACAAGTGCCCCTCGATATAAACTTCTTAAAATAATAAATAAATTATTATTAAAAAACACTAAAAATTAAGTATCAATACTAAAGTTGAAGAATATTCAAGAAAATTGCTCAAAATTGGATAAAAAGTGACAGATTTATGATACGAAATCCATCATGTGGAACATAACCTCAAGAAGAAAACGTCAAATTGAATAAAATACTTTTGAGTGGAAGAATTGTTCAAAATTTATTTAACTTATATTTAATTTTAGGTGAAATTGTGTATCAAAAAGATTGTTCGCGAGATTTCATTCAATTTTCGCGCCAAAAAGGTCTTTTTATCTTCTGCAATAGTAGGAAGGAGAAGTTATGTTTTCGTGACAGGTAAGGAAGAAAGTCATACAAAAAGTTTAGAATTTTATAATTTTTAATTTACTATTCTTCTTAAATTATTTAGATTATAATTTTGTATTAAAGTATTTAAATTTTTGATTGATTATGATAAGCGAGAATTCTTCTTTGCATAAACGTACGTCGCATTCTTCACACATGAAAATTGTGATTTTGATTACTCCTTTCATTTTGCAGACAAAAAATCGTTTTAATACACAACGTCACCTTAAATTAAATTTAAATTAAATGAATTTTAAACAATTCTTCCACTCAAAGGTATTTTGTTCAATTTGACGTTTCCTTCTTGAGGTTATTTTCCACATGGGTTTCGTGTCATAAACCTGTCACTTTTTATCCACTTTGAAGCAATTTTATTAAAAGTTGCTTTGATCACTTGATACAAAAAAATTAGAAATAATAAAAGATGTCGAGTCTGCAAAATGAAAGGAGAAATCAAAA
>CAKNWT010307287.1:2665-27547 GCA_932066315.1 Andricus coriarius | reverse complement strand
TCTGGCAGTGTGACGTAGTGTTTGAACGGCCCCTTAGGTCATCATAAAATAAAGGGGGTTTAAGTCAAAAATTTTATAATTTGTTTTATAAAAATTATGAGAATTTTAGCGAATGCCAATAAACAGGCGTCCTCATACTACTGAACGGTACTGTAATTACCTTCGTTTAGCTTTCGGTACATCGTATATTAAAATTTTTGTTGTAATAATTAGAACTGAGCAGAGGGCTGCTACATCAGGCTGTCAAATTTTACTACCTATTATTTCTTCTCTCTTATGAACCATAAAAATCGATGAGAGACCTCTACGAGTTGCTGACAGTTCGCAAATCGGGTCCAATTCGGGCTACTCCTCTTAGGCCGAGCTCGAAAGCTCCGCCTAAAATTTGACGTAAACGAGGTTGGATATTGGAAACAGTTAAGTGAGCTATCAACACTAGTATAATAGAGTAATTAAAAATTGGCAATTTGAATTCACTCTTCTAGAGTTCAAAATTAAACTGCAAAAGATATTTTTGCGCGGCTTCTTCTCTGTGTGCGTCGGTTCTCCATTCCTAGTTTATTAGTCTTTTCAAAACAAGATATAGAATATTGTTGGAGCCTATTTGTCACCTGTCGAAAGCGGGACTGAAACAGAAGACAGTTGCTAATTAGAAGTTATCAAAACCGATATAATGGCGTGGAACTAAACTAGTAGACAAGGGTAGATAGTGTTGACCGCAGAAGAGTACAGGACGAGGTGTTCTCAGGACCAAGGACACGAACAGACTTAGGTGGTGTAGACGGCCACCCATCTTGGTGCCTCATGGTGTTCCCACGTATGGCGCCCCGGGCGGCGGTTTCTAGCAAAACTCCTTGAGAGAGACCCAAATTAAAGCTGAGTTGCCTCCTACGATCTGTCGGTTGTTTGCCGATCCACCGGCGCTGCATAATTATTAAAGGAACAAGAACGTCGTGTAATTGGAAGTTAGCCGTTCCCCATAGTCGAATATTGAAAAAAAGAAGAAAATATCTGTTAAAACGTCACCCATGCTTTATTTTTCATTTTATGTGGTCACTCTTGGGTTCCTTGCCCGATACCTCCATTTCGCCTCATTATTTGCACTCCAAGGTAAATTCAGGTACAAAAATAATTGCTGGATTTTCGGCACAAACCGACTTTGAAAAATCAGACTGATTCAATTAAGGGAACGTCAATATACCACATGGACAGTTTGGGAGGCGAGAAGGTCAGAAAGTTGTAAACAATTGTGCACGTTTATATGGAAACGCGGCATGTTTTGAGCAGGACAGTGGAGTAAAAATGTGGTTAAAAATTATCCGTGTTGTATATGGAGAAATGTCCTTAATCAAGCACGTTTTGACTCAAAAATCAGTTATTTCAACTAATAAAGTAATCATCGTTTTAGCAGATGAATCGGTCAATCTTGTTGACTTGAAATCGAATAATCACTTAAAATCTGATTTGCAGTTAAAAAAACTTGACTAATTCGTCTGTGAGGTCTGTCCAGAAAGTATCCAACCTTTTGGTGTACCAGGAGTAAGAGTTAATTCTGGTCAATGGCGATTATATCCCTTTTAACGTACTCTCGTTTGGGAGCCACAACCTTCTTCCAGTGACCCTCGCACTATGGGAGTCACCTTTCGGAATAGCTAACAGGTGCTTCGTCGCATTCTGTTTTATTTTCTCTACGTCTAGAAATCGTTTTACTTTTAGAGGATAATTCAATTCGAGAAATAACCAGAAATCACATAGAGCCAGGTCAGGACTGTATGGAAGCTTCCGATGTTTTTTGAAGCCACGTTTCACCAGAAATTGCCGAATTAGCTGCGATGAATATGCAGATGTGTTTTCGTGGCAATGGGTCCAGTTACCACTGACCCAAGCTCACCCCCAAATCTTGGCTTAAAATTTCCGAACCGAAAGTTTTTCATTAATTAACACTCGCACTCGTTCCACATTTTGAGGTCTCTTGGCCGTTGCAGGCCTGCCAAAGCGAGGGTCGCTTTCAATTGAAGTAAGACCACTTTTAAATAGTATCACTTGTAGACTCAGACTGCGTACACTAGCCGACTGAAGATTCGTAAGTCCCTGTTACTTAGTACGGGGCCTCACAGAGGTTCCCCTGGATGGTAAATACCTGTTTTTGATATTGGCACAAGTAGGTACAAAGTTATAACACAAGATCGGATACATTCCGGACAGACCTCGTACACCAGTTCTGTTATCTGTTATATTTTAAGGTACAGATTAATCATCTGTCATCTGGTTTAAGGAGAAAAGGAAATGAACGGTGTTTTTACGATAAATAGTGGAGAAGAAAAGTTCCTGTGGACAAATTCATTTTCAGAGCACAATTTATTATTCGAATTCCATGTTTATTCTTTCTTTTTTTAGGAAGGTATCATGACAAAGTAGAAGGGTATGTCATTATCTAGTAGTTTTTGGTCTATTTCGTAACGAAGTTACGTATATTCCAATTTATTTCATCACAGTTTCATCAAATTCCAGTTTATTCCATCACAAATAAGAAAGCACATAATTGTCTATGCAATTTGTTTGAATAATAACATAATAATAAAAAATTTCCATTTATTTTTGTTAATAAATTTTTATGGTTCTGTATTTTACTTGAAAGTTGCGTTACTAATTCTAGGCATTTTAGAATTATTCTGCATTGTTTTTTAATAGCACGCTTCAAAAGTTAAATTTCGTTTTTAATTTTGTTTATTAAATTATTATTATTATACCATTAAGCCGTTTCCCTTTCGGGGTAGGCGTGCATTGCTCGGTTGGAAAGTAGTAGTGTGTCGATAGGTATATAGGTATAGGGTAGATAGGTATATAGGTGTAAGGTATAGATATTTTAGATTGATTTAGAATTCTCGTGTTACTTATTTAAATAACACGTTCACTCCGCAACACTGCTCCGACCCAGGTTGCTGATCAATCTCTGTAGCGATTACCTTACGTGGAGAGCCTCACAAAATTGTTATGTGTGGCTCCCCACTTGGGCCCATTAGTATCCAAGGTCTTTGTTTCAGGCGTCATTCACTCCACTCACATTCTTTTCATAAACTATCTGTCGGCAAACTTTTCTGTCCTGGCATACTCGCCTAGCTTCCTTCACGTTCATGCATTTTTTTATGCAAGCTCTCCTGTTTTCATGGCTTCTTATGTCTCTTCGGATTAATGTCTCATTCACAGACTCTATCCATGCTTTCGGCGGTCTACCTCTGGGCATTATGCCATTTACTTTACCTTTATACACCTATTTGGTCAGTCGTTCATCTTTCATTCTTTCAAAATGACCGAACCACCTTAACTGATTTCTTTCCCATATATCAACTAGTGTCTCCCTTGTACCACATTCTTTGAGGATTATCTCGTTTCGCACTTTGTCCATCAGTGTTTTCCCGCATTTTGTGCGCAGAGCTTTCATGCCAATCGCGTTAAGTTTACTCATTTCCTTTTCTTGACATGTCCATGTCTCGCTACCGTATAGTACACCGGTACAATTAAAGTTTTATATACGGTCATTTTAGTTTCTTTTGATTTGTTTTTATCTCTGAGAATGGACCGTGCTCTACCGATAGCCTTCTTACTCTCATTAATGCGCCTATCTAACTCCCCATCTATTTTTCCGTCGCTAGTGAATAGGCTACCCAGATATACGTATTTGTCAACTTGCTCTAATATCTCATCATTCAGGACAATGTTGCACATTGTTTTCTCACTTTTCCCTTCAAACGCCATTACCTTTGTTTCATTTAAGTTAATTTTGAGGCCCATGTTCTTCATGCTTGTATTAAGTTTGTACTAACTACCATAGTAGCTCTGTGTATAATTCTGTTAGGTTTCATTTTAAAAAGAAAACAATAAGATCCGATCAAAATTATAAATCCTACTTAATTTGTTACTGTTTTATCATAGTATTAACAATAATAAACTTACAAAAGCATCATCTTAATTAGTTATCCTTCAACTGCTTAAGAATGTTAAACTCCCTATTTTTCTAATCAAGTGCAATGTTTCATATATCCCGTGCAAATTATTATTTAAAGCAGTCAATTTGTTCACTACTTAATACCATGAAACCTACTGATTTTATCAGTTACATTGGCTAATTCTATCCATAAAATCTATTAACTAAGTCATTTAAAGTAAGTAATTTTAATCAGTGAAAGTTACTGATAGGATCATTTAAAGCAAATTATTTACTTAGTCGAAGTTACTCATTAGACCTTTAAAAATTACTGAATTAATCCATGACAAAAGTGAACTGAAGTGATCAATCAGTTATGACTCATTTGGCAGTCGATGAATCCACATTGTTTGAAACAATCAAAGCAGATTTTTAATTAGTCACTATTGACTGTTTAATTTAAGTGTATAAGCACGTTAGAACACTAATCCTTATATACGCTAATTTGAAAGTTTGAAAGTAATTAATGTTAATACACTTCGGCTCAGGTATTTGGCCTCTGGGTCATCTCTTGATTTCCTTATAAACTCCGCAGCTCTAACACGAGTCAGTCGAACCAAAAGCGATGTGGTAAATCCTGTCTTTCAAGAGCGCGATTTTTACGGCCAATAAAAATATTAGTAGGTGATCTTTTCAACTTTACTCTCAGTGGGCATTCGTTAAGCCTCTTCTCGCTGTCTAGGGCTCTCATAGAATCCATCGATGGGGACCTCGACACCCGTAGCCCCCCTGCGACTCAAATAATGAATTCTTCGCCTTGCCCAACCGCTAACGATATATTTCACTTTTTATGATTTGTGGAATGCTCTCATTCGTGCTAGACTTCCTTTTCGATTCTCTCCACTCATCCTCTCTATAAACGGCTTGTCGGACTCCAATTTCTGAAGGTCGAATGACAAAGAACTAAATTACTAAAGAGTTTAGGGTTCGGTTATCTCTGAAAGATCCGAACTTGCTATTGGAGAACTTGGATCAACTCATTTAATGTTGACTAAAATATTCTCTCAAAAAGGAACCTGTCATGATGAAACGGAACCCAAAACGATGAATTTGGTCCAAAGGAGACTCCACTTTGGTCTTCCAAAGGAACCCAATTTTAATAGAAACTTTTTGCAAAAAACCTTTCTATTTATCAACACAAATTTTACGTTAAAGCATACATGTAAAAGAACTCTGACAGACATAATTAAATGAAGAGAACTAAAGTAAAAAATATCGCAATTAGAATAAATAAAATGACTCAATTGATTCCCAAAGGAATCCTTTTGGGTCTCCACGGGTTTCTATTGGAGTTGAAGTTCTAAAAGGTACCAACTTTTATTCAAGCCGAAACTGTAGTGAACACCAAGTTTCTTTGCGATGTTAATCCTACTTTTTTTGCTCAAAAGAAAACAAATCCTATATATAATGATTGATTTTAGATCTAGAGGGAAACAAATCCTGGTCTGCAAAATTCCGTTGCAGTATCGATACACCGAAAATGTTAGAATTATAGGTTTTAGCACTATAAATAGTGCAACGTATCAATTACAATAAATCCCAAAGCCTGTGATTATCCTCGGATCCGGATAAACTAGACAACCTTTCACAACCGTTGAAACCGAATTTTATTAATCGTTCCGTCGGTGATATAGACTATCAGTAGACACTAATTCGGAGCTCATTTTTCATAAATTTGTAATATATTTATTTTATTTTCAGGATCAAGTACTTAGATGAATTTTTTTTAAATAATACGACTTGTTGAAATAAGGATCTTTCACGAAGGCACATAAACGGCGTGGCCGGTCTCTTGAGCAACGACATATTCAATCTGACTATTTGCATGTAAATTATGCAGATTCTCAAAGTGCATTAATCTTCCGTGCATACCTCGCTAGATTTGTCGATTTTATTTGTTCTGTCCGAACCGAGATTGCATAACATCCCATGTGCAATCCACGCTAGTCCAACACTGACATTTTAATCAACAATTAATCTTTTAAGGTGGAAAGATGAATGTCCTAAATCATTTGTTGAATAAAATATCATTAATTTTTTATGTTACGTATCAACGTGAATTGAAATTGTTCTCCTTTTTCCATCACTATGCATATCTATTGAAATTATAACACACTTGGTGAACCATAAGATCCGGACTTTTGCCGGCGCGTTTCTCACGATTTATTTCGTTCTGCCAACCCAACTCCACGCGAAATGAAATACATTGTCAAGGCTGAATGCTCTGTCATGAGCAAAAGGTATTTTATGCAATTTTAAATCACTGCTTTTGGGAATCGGATTCGAGAAAGGTTGACGAGCGCTTAATGCTCTCTTTTGCCTTTTGACCAACCTCGCATACTTTTTAAATGAATGTCGATGAAATAAAGACGGTAATAAATTATATTTGAAAAACACTTTTAAAATATGTGTATATAAACTACAAATAAAAATTACTATGCAAATGTTGTATAAAAAAGACATTACTATTATTTAATGATTCATCTCTTCTTTTAACCATAGCCGTAACTAGGGTGGTGCCGTCGGTGCCTCCGCAATGGGCACAGACCCCAAGGGGGCGCAATTACACAAATAAATTACCTAAAGAATTGTAGAAATTTTTTATTTCAAATAAAAATATTACCATTTCAGGTTACGGACTCATGAAACTATTGACGCTTTTTGACACTTTTTTTAATGATGCAACTAGTTTATTACTGTTTTGAACATGACACGTTGCGCGCGCAGCTCGCAAGCTTGAGCGCGCCTGGAGCGCGCGACTTTTGGTTCTCGTGCTTCGCGCTCCATCATATATTAATCTCGCGTTCGATATCGTATTTACCTCGCACTGCGCGCTCGGTCTTTGTACTTCCTTCACATTTGTGCACAGAGACCTTTTAAAATTTAAACACAAAGTATTGACAGCTATAATTTGATGACTGTGAATTCTCTTTTGTTAAAGCTCCTTCGGCTTTAACGAACACATTCTCATCACGTATCTTGTGCTTCGCACTCGATTTTTTGCAAAATGCAAACTTTTCTACATTATCCCGTGTGGAAATACGTTCTGGCGCTGGCCTGGTCCAGACCATGTGGTCTCCAGTCGGCGCTGGTCAGACGGTCTGGCCTGGGCCTAGCCAAAAGTGTAACGTTTTTTCTGGCTAGCCCCAGATCAGACCGTCTATTCAGCCGCTAGATATGGGCTGGGCAGCCGCTAGTTATGAGATAAGAAAAAAAAGTCTTGTTTTGATAGTGTGAATTTCTTATTTTCTATCATTTTAAACACCCTGTAACTTTTTTGAAATATTTCAACAAAAATGTGCTGATCGAACTTAGAACTTTGTTTGTTCTTGGCTCGCTGATCAGCGTCAAACCTGGACCAGACCAGACTGTCAAGGTGATAAGAAAAAAAAGTCTTGTTTTGATAGGGTGAATTTCTTATTTTCTATCATTTTAGACTAAAAGGTCTATATAAGGTCAGATCTGGGCCAGACAAGCGTCAGACCTGGGCCAGATCAGATCTTCCAAACTAGACAGTCTAGATAAATCGAGGTCTGGGCCAGACCTGTAACCAGACTGCCAGGATATTTCTCCACATGGGATGTTCAACACTATTGTATCAAATGTATATTACATTAATTTCTGTACCTTGACCTGAGATTGCTTCTTCAGATAATGCAAAATAAAGTACAAATTTTATTTATCATAATTATACTTTAATATTTGTTTCTTATTTTGCATTCAATTTTATTCTCAGCTACCCTGAAAAATGTATAATTTAAATAAATTTATGTTACTACAATTCATAATATGCATTGGTATTAAAAAATACGCATTTTCATTGTCTTGTTTTTATAATTAAAAAAGAGTGCGCATCCTGTAAAAAAAATGTTGTTCTTAAATATTTTATTGCAACTTGCGTCGTTTATCCATAAATTTAATTTGTTTATTTTCAATGTTATTTTTACGATTTGAACCAAAAATACGCATCCTAGCGTAAAGTAGTCCTGAGAAAATTTGTAGATATAATTTAGGTGAAAAATTTAGTTAAATAAAATGTTATTGTACCTTGTGTCGTTTTTCCAAAAAATTCCTTTCTTAATTTTTAATGTATTTTTATAGAAAAAGTTCATAATAAACTTGTAGATCTTTTTTGGTTGAATAACTTTTGTTTTCTCATTTTCTTATTCTCTTGTATGGTTTTACCAAAAATCTAATTTTTTATATTTTTAATGTTCTTTTTTACGATTAAAACGAAAACTACGCGTCCTATCAAAAAATGATTAATAACAAATTTGTAGTTCTTTTTTTGGTTGAGCAACTTTTATCCATTAATTCTTTTCATACCTTGTGTCGTTTGTCCAAAAATGTTAATCTTTTATTTTTTATTTTATTTGTTATGATTAAAACAAAAACTACGCGTTCTATCAACAAATGATTCATGAAAAATTTATATATATTTTTTGGTGTACCACTTTTGTGAATTCATATTTTTTCGTACCTTTCGTCGTTTTTCAAAAAATTTAATTTTCCGATTGTTAATGTTATTTTTCACGAATAAAACAAAAAACTACGCATCCTATCAAAAAAAGATTAATCAAAAATGAGTATCTCTTTTTTGGATGAATTATTTTGTCTATATAGCTTTTGTCGTTTGCCTAAAAATTGTATTATTTTATTTTTAATGTTGTTTATTACGAATAAAACAAAAACTACGCGTCCTATCAATATGTAATTCGGAACATATTTGTAGATATTTTTTGAATGCACAATTTTTTTCAATTTATCTTTCTCCGTGTCTTGCATAATTTGATCGCAAAATGGGATTTTCGAGTTTTCATTACCTTTTTCTGCGATCAAAATTTGAATTTTTAATTTTCCAAAACAATTCAAAAAGTTGTTATGAAAATCTTATAGGGCTTTCAAAAAGCAAAGTTTTTCTTTTCTTGACTTTTTTCATATTGTTCGTTGTTTGGCGTAAAATTTTCATATTCGTTGTTATGTTTTTAAATGTTGTAAATGCTATAATTTTTTTTTCTTGTAATAAAAAGGTCATAAGAGTAAATTGTTCGTTTTTTTTAGTACTGCGAATCGGGCCGATCGGGCCCCGATCGGGAAAAATGTGGCCCCGATAGGGTAATCTGTCTAGCGTCAGACCGGAAATGAAACGCCCTACCCGATCGGGCCCAGATCTGGGCCTCGAAAATGTGGGCCCGGTCTGGCCCAGATATGGCCCCTTTAATTTTTTATTTCTACAAATAGTACAATTTAAAAGGTTTTTTAATAGCAATAAATAGTCAGTTTTGGGAAGTAGTTTGTGCAGGATATATCCTCGAACATATATTCCTTCGAGAGACTTTATTAGCCCGCACTTCTCTAATGTCAGCCCTCAAATTCCTAATTCTCCTTATCAGCAAGTCATCTAAATAGAAAAAAAACAATCATGGTTAGATCAATTATATTTTAAGTAATAATTATAATAAATAAAAAAAGAACTATCCTTAAATTTTTCTCAAGCTTATCCGGAGATTCATTTGCGGTCGTTAATTTCATTTTTGGTTGATTTTTCGTTGCATAACCCTTGATGCCTCTCTTTTCTATGATTTTTTTCAGAGTTTCTTTGTCGTTCACTTCGAAAGAGTTTTGAGTCGATTCAAAGTTAGTTGAACTTTCTATAAAAGTATAAAAAAAAATTAAATAATCACATTTCAAACGAAGTATAACTGATTTTTGAAACGTAAAATGGCAATATTTATTTTTTAAACATGGGTTAAAATCGTATTTGCTTTAAATCCTTTACCGGTGTCAAACTCTCCATATGGATATTGTTTGAGTAACGCACATGGGGCACGCGGAAAGAGATTTAAAAAGTGAGGTTATGTTCGAAAAAATACTAATCCGAGTATTCATATATTTTGTATCAAGTAATCGGTATTATCTCATTATAATCAAGGACATATATAATTCTAAAAAGCTTGAAAACATTTTCTTTATTCATATAAATATTAAATGCGCTCAAAATGACCACGCTTTCTCGAATACATTGCTGGAAATCTTCAGAAGCTAAAAATGAATTGTGAACTTTCTTTTAAACATAACTGTCATTCTAATGCTTTATTTTATAATCAATTTGTTTGGAAAACTTACAATCGAATGCGAACAGTCGACCAATCAAAATCTTTCGAGATAAGCGCGGTAAATTCAAATTAAAAATTTAGTTTGAGATAATAAATTATTTTAAGCTTAGAGTCTTTATTCTTATTATCTTTAACTGCTAAATATTTAACTTATTACTCCATAATCATCTTTTGCAACTAATTTCAATCGATTTTCATAAGCCTAAATTATTACAAGAATATTTTTTATATTATTTAGCAATTTTCTATTTTAAATTTGTAGTTTGGGACATCGCATCACCTGGCATTTTTCAAACATTTTTATTTATTATTTCTAAACGAAGTCATCTACAGTTTGGAAATTTTCTCAATTGTGCCCTGATATGTAGAAAAAATTAATTAATCACAGAATCTGTGAAAAATGATAGGGACTTAGAATGGTCAACTTTTTGGCAATCATCCATTTACATTAAAAATAAAATAAACATATTACACTGATAATAAGATTGTTAAGATTTAAACATTAATGAAAAACGAATGAAACACTAATTTTGTATTTCATCTGGGAGTTAGGTTTCATGATTTTTATGTTGAATCTATTGAATTAAAACTTACCTTCATCTTCATTGCGGATACAGGAAATTTCACCAACAATTCTGTGCTTCCGAACACGCAATTTACTTTTTGCTTTCGGCATTTTAAGTTCGATATAAACAGAATAATATCACGAGGACAACACAAAACTTGACATAATCTTGTCTAAGCTAACCCGTTGCGACGTGGTTCCGACGCGAGCCACACCACCTGCCCCCTTGCGGCCACATGTGGAAAATCCGATCGGGCCCAGATAGGAACTTGGGAACAAGTTGGGCAATTTCTGCACGGGTAGGCGTGCATAGAATTTTTAAATCTTAAAAAAAGTGGTCTACAAAATTTGGAAAATGCTCTGACTTTTTGAATTTTTATCCAAAATGACTGGCTAACAAAGTTGGCCTTCAGTTTAGGACACTAAAAGAGTATACCACAGGACAATCCAAAGTGTCAATTCTTTAGAAAGTTATCGTGTTGACAGACTAAAAATCTACAGACAGACACACAGGCAGACACATTTACGAAAACCTATTCTTCGTGTTCAGAAGACCTCAAAACGTGGGCATTTGACAGGATAGGGGGGGGGGGGGGGGGGGTGAAATTTTACACAAATCTAATACCTTCTCTGATGAGAATATAAAAAATGGCACTAATGCTACTATTTTTGCAAATTTCCCGCTAATGTAACTATTTCTTCACTTTGCTTTAAACATGTTTTTAAACTTCTTTGTTGAATGGTTATAATGTATCGTATCCACTATCCCAAAAATCAAAATTTCAAAAGTTTTCATAAGTTTAAAGATTTTAGAAGATTTCAAAGCTTTATGAAAATTTTAAAAGATATTACAAATTTCAAGAGTATTTCAAGAGATTTGCAATTCCGTAGGATCTCCAAGGACTTTGAGGAATTACATTATTTCAATGGATTTCAAAGGATTTGAAAGATTTTTAGATATTTTACAAGATTTCAAATGCTTCGAGGGATTTCAGGGAATTTCCCAAATTTGAAGATTTTTAAAATTAAGTTTTTCAAGACTTAAATAATTAAAAATTAAAAGCATTTGAAATTGAAAATGTTTGATGAAAAGCGTTTTAAGTTGACCAACTGTAAATATAAATTAATTATTGATTTTTAAAATTGAACTGTAGTTCGAGTACTAAAAATTGAAAAATAATTAATTCTGCAGGACGAGCCTGAAACTATTCAAAATCAAACAATTCACAGACTTTAACGCTGAAAATTGAACTATTTCAATTCGGAAGCCTTAGAACTTAAAAAAATGTAAACCTCCGACTGATACTTTATAAGTGAATTTTTTCAAATAGAAAGTCTTGAATCGTTAAAATTTCAGAGTGCTACATTTAAACTTTGAATGTTAAAATTTTAATCATTGAAATTTGAACATTTTAAATTTTTTTAGTAAAAGTGTTAAATATTTATGTATAAATAACATTTGAACAAATATTTTTTTGAAACGACTTTAAGTAGAAATAATTTAACTTTTATTTGGAAAAGTGTTCAGTTTAATGCAAGTTTATTGATTCATTCTTCAACTTAGATTTTAGAGTTTCAAAAGTGATACTGTGGGTTTATATTTTCCAACCAGAAATCTTTAAACTGTTCAAGTTATGAAACTTTAGAATTTAAATTTTGCAGATTAACGGAAATTAATTTAAAATTATTTTAAGTTTTAAATTTAAAAGTTTACAATTCAAAAGTGTTCAATTTGACTGCTTTAATTTGCAGTTAGTTTTAATATCATTAAATAACAAAATCTTCAACCTTAAAAGTTCGAATTTTTAAACTTCCATGCCGTTGAAAAATTTTAGCGAACCGAGACATGACCGGAAATTATTTTTCTCGTCTAAAGCGGCTACCCTGATTATAGAAAACTTTAAGAGATTATATAATTTCTAAGCAATTTCAAATGCTTAAAAATTGTTTAACGATTTTCAAAGAATTTCATAGGATTTCAGAAAATTTCAAAGGATTTTAAAAAAGTATCCAGGATGTCAGTGATAGTTAAAAGATTTCAAGGTCTTCCAACGGATTTCTAGAGAACTTTAAGGAATAAATTAAATGAAACGAAGGGGCTTTTAAGAATTTGCAAGAATTTCAGGGATTGCAAAGATTTGAAAGGATTTCAGCATATTTAAGGGATTACAATGGATTTCATAAGAAATAATAAGATTTCAAGGGATTTATACGGATTTTAAGGGATGTAAAAAGATTTACGAGTTTTCCAGGAATTTTGAGAGAATCTGAACAACAGATTTCAGGGTTTTCTAAAAGGATTTCAAGGGATTCAAAAGATTTTAGGATATATCTTAAAAGATTTGAAAGGATTTCAGAAGTTGTTAAGGGATATGTATATTGTATAATTTATATAGATAACAAAAATAGTAAATCCCTCGAGGTAATGTTTACAAAATTGCGTATCACTATTTTCCTACCATTTTTCAAAATTGATACCACTATTGACACGGGTTTGAATTTCTCAAATGAGTTCGAGGTCTGGCATATTACAAAATTTTTGTCAAATATTTACCTGTGGCGCTATTCACATTTTTTTTAGAGGGGGGGGGGGGGGCAAAATCATACATTCGCCCAAGAAGCAAAAAGTCTGGTAACGGCTCTGCTTTTAATTTGATTTACTTTAACTAACGTTGTTTAAACTTCAGAAAAAAATTTTCTTCAAATTAATTCAGTTTTCCCCCGAAGGAACTTCATGTACTCCAGATTCTTTCGAACAGTAATCACTCACTTACATTGTCAGACAGAACAAATATGGTAATTTAATTAAACCATTACAACCATTTTCAGGCTAATAACATTGTCGAGGAGTATTACCTTTGGTAAGATCTTAGATTTCACTGCCATTAATGTCCCATCCGGTGCTCACTCGGAGTAAAATACCGCGTGCAGCCGGAGCTGGCAAGACGTTTACATGCATTCAGCACAATTTATTGTATTATCGTGAATCTAATTTATACACCTCGCCTCCAGCGATGCACTACAACGTCCCTTCATGCGTTCGCGTGCATAGCTTACACAATGATGTACCATACGAAACATTAATGGAGGTAGGAACCTAAGTGACGGAAAAGCGATCTCTCCGTAACCCGAGTGGACCTGTCTGGATGAAGGGACAATAAATTAACTTCAAGGGATAGTAACTAAAGTTGCAAAGTTTTACTTTTTTAACTTCTCCTTACGTCTCTTTTCATGCGATGAACACTAAACCGAAATATACTGTTTTGTCCATAGGTACGCTTAGTCCGATACTCTAGATCATCGCTTATCATATTAACAATTGTTTTAATCTTGTTACTTCTTACAGTGCTGCTGAGACAACTTTTACTCAAAAGGGAAAGAAAATCAAATTGGGGAATTCAATTAACAGACATCCTCGCTAAAATTTTTAAGAATATTGATACTTTTGGTGATAAAGGAAATAACACGTTCAACAACTTTGTACGGAATTAAAAAAAAAGCGAAAACTCTTCCCACGTGGCTGATCAGTTTCCAGAAAATGACAGATCACAGAATCAATGATCTGTAAGATCAATTCAACCATTTCAAAATCCACCTGGACAAGAGCTCTAATTATCCTAATTATTTGCATAAAATGCGATCAGTATTTTTCGAGGTTAAACGAATCAATCAGTTTCAAAATGTTTCTACCAGAAGCTTGAAGAGGACCAAAGTTCCTATTATTATTCTCTTAAACAAAAATTCTTCTTATGAGAATCTGCTTCAAGACATGTTCTCTAAACATTTCTTAGATCTGCCAATCTGGAAACCCCAACGAGAAATTTCATCCAAAATTTTTTTTAAAATTCTGTGAAGATTCAAACTTTGAACACTTTTCGATAACACATATACACGAAACAAAAATATACATAAAAATCAAATGTTTTTCCATAGAAAGCTCATTATTTTCAAGGCCACAAAATAAAAGTTGGTTTGATTCTTGAACCTCCTAAAGTTCTATCCATTTAGGACCATGATGAAAATATGAGTATAAGAAGTGAATATGCAATGATAAGGAAAGCGTAATCAAAAGTCATGAATTTCAAGATTCGATTGATCCCAAACAACGAAAAGACTCTGAGAGAACAAAACTGTATAAATAGCGAAAATATTGGATTTCTGTACAAATTTATACACAGGAAAGTTTATTTTGCATCAGTGCAATTCTGGAGATGTGTACCTTTCAGAAAAAGGCTTTACAAGTACGGATATGGTACCAAACTAAATGCAAACCAATTTGGTACTTTCAAGTTCTCCAGAAGAATTCATCGTGTTAACAAACCATTGTTCTGATTCTCATCAGTTTGCTGCCCTTGATTTGAGTCCTTACTCGAATTTTGCACTAAAAGATTCAAAATTGGAATTTCTTGTACATGGTCCAGGTACTGTTTAGACTAAAGGCACACAAAAAAGTGTGCGGAACCAAAAAAGCGACCTATATAGCATTGTAGTATAGGTCCAGCAGTGTCAAAATCTGCATTGATTGGAATTTTCTGCTTACTATTTTTTTTATTCGAGTTTTAATTTTTAGTTTAGGTCAAATTATCCCAAGTAGGTCACCACTAATCGAAAGTCGGTTTTTTGCTGCCAAATAAATTTCTTTAATAGCACTTATTTTCGAAAAAATGTCCCCAAGTTTTGGTCGCAAACAAAATTTTTTTTAAAAGTGATTAATAATGAAAATTTAATATTACAACATAAACATCTTATGTTAAAATTTTTGTTTAAAAATGTGAATTCCAAAAATCTTTGTTGCGGATATAAAAACATTGAATTTGTTAAGAAAATGAATTATTTATAAACAAATGGAACTTCTCTTCTTTAAAAAGAAAAAAAATTGTTGCACGTTATTCTACATTTTTTCTTCAGAGAAACACTAAGTACTTTCTATTATTTTGCGGGATATATTTTTTTAGTGCGACGTGTGAGCATTCAGAGCATGTTTTCCGTCAGTCTTTTTAAAAGAGTATAGGTAGTAATTTTTCTCTTCAAACACTCATTTGAATGCAGGCAATTTTTATATGAGTATATGAAGAATGTGATGTATTAAGCAGGTATCAAGGAAAATAGATCGTGAACATGATGGTGGACTATTGTTGGGATCTCAAAAGAGATTTGCCTGTAAAAGGAATAAAAAGAAATTCACTAGATATAGTAGGTCATTTGAGAACAAAAGAATACGATATTCAAGGAAATCTGACTAAAAATATGTCTACGTACAGAGTGCAGAATAACGTGAAAAAAAATTCTTTTAAGAGAACAAAAGTAGAATTTTTGTTTATGAAAATTGCTAATTTTTTAAACCAATTCGATGTTTTTATATTCAAAAAGAAGATTTCTAAAATGTACGTTTTTAAACAAAATTTCAACGTATAAGAATCGTCCAAATTCGTTAAGTCGTTCACGTGAAAAATGTTGATCATGTTTGTAACATTAAATTTTCATTGTTAATAACTTTTGAAAAAAAATTCATTTTACAGCGAAAAAACGATTTTCGATTCATGCTGGCCTATATTTGGGATAATTTGACCTACACTAAACATTCAATCTCAAATTAAAAGAAAACTGGTAAGCAGAAAATTCCACCCAATGCAGATTTTGACTATACTAGATCAATACTACAATGCTATATCTGGAAACAAAAACTAACTAGCTTAATCGATTGATGCAATTAATAAATACAACGTGACTAATAAGTGTCAGATCAGCTTAGATGGTAATTCAGAAAGGCCGAGACGCTTTTAGTACTAGACAAATCTTGAAAATTGTTCCTTAGAATATGAGAGTCCATTTATTAGAAGATTTCATTAAGTAATTTTTAGATTGCTGAATTCTGGACTAATGAGCGAATCGTGAGGTCAAAAATTCGATAAATCAATGCAAATTTCGCAAAGAAACGTGACAAAGGTTTCGATACGAGATCAGTTCAAGCTAAGAAGACCCAGACGCCTCAAATGCGCTTTACAAAGAAAAATTTATTTTAACAAAGAAAAGAACCGAAAGTAATTACAAAAGCATATAATCTTTATGAGTGCCTTTGAATATTCATGTTCTTTCCTTGAATTTGGTTTTCAAGTAATTTTAGGAAATTTAAAGCGGGAAGGTCAGAATCTATTTAAAATCATTCAGTTTAAAACCATTTTAGCCGATTTATGGAAAGCAGGCTTTTTAAAATAATATTTTATACTTCAGACTCAACAAACAAATCTCATAAAGCTATAAAACTGTGAATGAAAACATTTAAAGAAGATTTCCTCAAAATATAAGATTTGCTTATAGCTCTTTTTTAGTAATATGACCAAAAATTCTAGACATACATATAAACAAAATTTTTTATAATTATCTTCTTGTGAAAAATGAATATCGAATTTCATTTAAAAAATAGGCTGCAAAAAAAAGAACTTTTTGGTATTTTTCTTTTTCTCTGTAAGTATCCTAATTTCCGAGCGAAATAGAAATTTTTATTTAAAGAAAATAATTAATTTCTTGCGAGAAGAATTGAGAACAAAAGTATAACTATGAAATTCTTTTCTCCCACATAAATAGCAATTGAAAATAAAGTCCAGATAATAATTTAAAGTGAGATCATTTGAATCTTTCGGCAGATTTTGAAAAAAGTAATTTACCGTGAATTGATTATTTATTTATGGATTGACTGATATGAACATAATTGCATAAACTGCGTTTTATATTAAATTATTCATGCTATTCAAGAGAACAATAATCTCTCAGTTCAGTTGTAACGTTCTATATCTAAAGAAAATTTCAAGATAGCTAGGTTATTAGCGAACTTTTTAGTAATTACATATAATTACATTTATGTTAAAATAAGTATACAATAGGGTAGAGTGACAATGCCGTTATTTAAAAAATGATGGCGAATTTTAAATACAATTAGTTTTTATTTTGAACAATAATTACAAATTATAAAAATAAAAACATTTTTGCTTAATTTAGAATTTTTCGAAAAAAAGCAAAAGACAATTATGTCGATTGAGTTAAATTCAAAATTTTGTTGATAAAAGTTGAATATGTCGAACCTAAACTATTTTAATCTTGAACTAAAGAAACATGTTATTATTGTATTTTGCTTTCATGGAGACAACAATTTTCTCGTGGTATTTAAAACGTTCCAAAATCTTGAAAAAAATGAAAAATCGCAAAATCCTTAAATCGCGAAAAATTTTCTTTACGAAAAAGCAAAATAATAACATGTTTCCTTGGATTAAGTTGATTTAACTTCAGGTTCGACATATATAACTTTTCATAAAATGTGTGCATACTGTTCTAGGGTTTTATACGAAATTAATATATTCGGGTTTAGATCGTACCTAATAAAAAATCACTATATTTTTTAATAAATTATTAAATTTGCAATTTGCAATCTAAAGACAGATATCGCTCTTGCCGACTGAGGTTAGGTATGTAGTTGCTTTTCCTCTCGCGGAGGAGACTCTTGCTTGATCATATTAGCGAACATGAGAACCAACTGAAAAAAATTTCAAATTTAAATTGTTATTCAAATTTTTAAACTTTGGAAAAATTACTTTAACTGGTTACTAGATAATGAAAATCACATTTTTAATATTTTTAGTTTTAATGTATTACGTATCCAACATTTGCCTGCAAAACTAAACAATCCTAGTAATTAATGAATGCTTGGCATCTGAAAAAAAATTAAGTACGTTGATTGAACACTTCAATACAATCTATGAATCAAAAGAAAAAAAAAACAGTGAGGAAATACCAAGAAAAAGGTAAGTTAAACATTTGAAGCCTGTCCTTAGACAACCGGTCTGTCAATAAAGCTGGCTGGGTCTCGAACTTAAGGAGCTGAATGTAGGTCTACTGAAAGTAGGTATTTGGAATTTTTTAAATAACTTTATCACGACAATGTCTAACAAAAGGTTAAAATGCGTATTGTGGTATGAATTGGATTACCTGTGACGCCCTAAAATAAATATTGTTATTTATAAACAATTTTTAAGTTTTCAGGGGTTGTTGAATATTATTATGGATTAATGTTATTATGAATATATTATAAATATAATTTTGGGGTTTTTGAAGGTGACTTATGATTATTTCAAATTTTATAATTTTGTGATTTTTTCTCGGGAGGCAATTGGGCTTTGTTCATTCAAAAGTAATAGGGGTGGTTTTCGGTGGTTGCTGAATATTATTATGAGGTTGGGAATATATAATAGAGTGTTTTTAAGGTGAGTTGTGTGATTATTTCAAATAAAAATTTGTTGTTGAGTATTTTGTTTACAGGCACTCGGGATTTCTTCAGTTTTTGAATATCATTATGGGGTCGGAAATATAACTTAGAGTGTTCTGGACTACAGGGCTATTTATAAAACAGTAACAATGGCTCATTTATGCCCCGCAAGTTGGTTCTCCTCTTACGAATTAAAAAATTGAAAAAGGTAGGTGGGCAGCCGGGTGTGTAAGAATGCGGATAAAGTTGGGCCTGCACACAAGGGTAAAACTGAATACTAAACATTTTAGCTTTGTTCCTTAATTTTCAAACTTTTCCAAGATCCAACAAAAACAACACATATATTACAGAATACAATTTTTATAATAGAAATTTATATATAAATTAATAAATTTTTTATTTAAAGTAAATAAAATGTACTCGTGACCATCAGCTTATCACTATTCATTTCGCTACTAATTATTAGCTACCATGAATACATTAAAGTAATTTTGAATCTCTGATTTCTCCCAAGATTCTGAAAAACACCACACATATTACAGAATACAATTTTTGTAATAGAAACTTATATACAAATAAATACATTTTTTATTTAAAGAAAATACAACTTACTCGTTTCCGTCAGCTCATCACTCTTCATTTCGCTACCAATTATTAGCTAACGTGACTACATTAAAGTAATTTTGAATCTCTGATTTCTCCGAGGTATAACTTAATTTTCAAAATTTCCCACGATTTTGACAAAAAAAACTCTTACATTACAGACAAAAATTTGGATAATAGAGATTTATATACAAAGAAATTGTATTTAAAGCAAATACAATTTACTCGTGTCCGTCAGCTCATCACTCTTCATTTCGCTACCAATTAGCTACCGTGAGTACATTAAAGTAATTCTGAATCCCTAATTTCTCCGAGATATAACTTGATAAATTTTTATCCGATGCTGATTTTAAAAACTAGGTAAGAACGAGATGAGAGATAAAAAATAGAAAAAAATGGAGGACTCAAGTTTTATAGAAAAAGTGGATAGAAGTGAAGCCGAGTCGCGCCATTATGCCCAAAGTCCTGGGCTCAAGACGATAAATTTGGTCGATCGTTATACGTAGTGTCTTGGGAAAGTATGTTCTTATCTGCCGCTTTTATTTGGTTCTCGTGTGTGCCCCGAATGTAAAGCTCACCAGGCACTATCGCGATGCGACCATCTTTCTCTCTCTCCTGAGGCGGTTTGCTTTATGCGCAATTACTTGATGAGTCATTTCGGTAATTGGGGCATATTTTTCCGGGATTTATTGACCGGCGGTACGACGGACCGACCGCCAGGAAAATTAGCATAAACCGAGGATGACTTACTTGGTTCTGGTCTCGGCGACGGTTTAACGAGCGTAAGCTCGCTTCGTCTTATTTATCGTACGCGTTATTCGCGTTTTATACCTACCTACATTCACCCTCTGTTCACCTCCTTTTTCCCTTTTTGGTGCTCCCACGCGCCTCCAACAATTTTGCGAGGATTTGTCTTTCTTTTCAAAATTGCCGCTCTCATCCACTTACTCGAAACAAAGGAACTAATTTACTGCAAATTGTCTTTTTTGGGTAATTTTTAACACACCAGGAGGCTCGGTTGGATCTTAAGTGACACTTCAAACTATAATTGACCAATCGTCTGGATCTTTTGGAAGTTTTAGTTTCTTACATAAATTTAAATCCTTAATAGGGTCGTTCTATGATTTACAGCAATTGAATTTTTTAATAATAAAGTTTCTACTCTAGTTAAGAGAAAGAGTTCAGAGAAGAAAAGCAAATTATGATTTTGATGGCCTTATTGGCTCATGTCCGAATCTCAAATCAAAAAAGTGGAGACAGTTGAGAGATTTCTTGGCGCGGCACTTCTACCAAGCAGTGACTATATTTGCATATTTAAAAATGTTCAAGTTTCAGAATAAAATAAAAAAATAAAGACTTCACAAAAATTCGTTTCCTTATACAGTCGAAATGATCAAATTCCCCTCTCCATTGGTACATACGATATTTTCATAATAAATGCATGATTTCAGACGTTTTTTATCCCAAGTCATTAATTTTAGCACTAAAATAAAAAAATAAATAAATAAATGAACAATCGGGAGAGATAAATAAATTAATTGGTTTTTATTAAAAATCTGATTTTTTTCTAAAACCGCGATTTTTTCCAATTTAGGATTTTTCGGCTACGTGTACCGAAATTTTTGTGCAAATAGCTGGATTTTTTCGGTACGCGCAGATACCTCCATTTAGAAATAGGACAGTTAATTTATTAATTAATTATAAATCCCCTACCCCCTCCTCGAACCATCTAAAAAAGGGAAGAGGGTATGGCCGGAGGAAGGTGTGAACAAGGGAAAGGTGTGACCGAACTAACCATCCCCCTTGTCACACACTCCTCCCGTCACACATTCTTCCCTTTTCCAGCTGGTTCTAGGGGCGAGGCATTTATAAATTAGTTTTTTTAGTTTATGGGTAACCTAACTCACTAAACTTTTAATGATAGGAAGTGTCTACACGTACCCAAAAATCCATCTATTTGTACCGAAATTTCTGAATAAATAGCTGATCTCCAGCTCTATTTCTACCGAAAAAATTCAGCTATTTGTACTGAAATGTCGGTACTCCTAGCCACGGCCTTCATTGTATGGAAGAAGTAGTTTCCAATTTTAGGGAGCTATAACTGGTTTTCAAGAAAATTATCCTTCAATTTCAGATATTAGTAAAAATAATGAACTTTTTCGGTCTCTACCTTTTGATTATTCACATTGGAGTAGAAAACAAGAGTTATTAAAGTTTCCTGATATTTTCAGTATTTTATGATAATTTATGATAAATTATGGTAATTTATGGTAACTTATCGCTTCGAGTTGGTCCAGTCTGTCAAAAAATCTGTCAACGCGATCAATTTATCGTTTTACTATCACTTTTTGTAAGCCGAAAATGTGAGCGCATAGGTGTGTAAACTTTATTATTCACCGCACTTTTTCTTCCTAAACAGAAAAATTACACTTTTGTTCCCTCTGACGTCACAATGCTCAAAAAGGTCCACTTTAGCCCCGCTTTGCAGGCATCGATAAGGTCTTAAATCATTATTTATCAACAGCTTTATAGAAGTCTACCTCATTACAATGAGTAAATTATGTAAAAAAGACTCTAAACATTTTTTTCTGTAAAATTACGCAACATCAATAAATGTTTAAAATAATGAAAGTATTTAAGGTGTAACTTTTGACCTCAATGAAAGAATTCAAGGTTACATCCGATTGGATGACATTTTTTTATAACGAAAGCATCATTTCAGCCCTTTTCGAGCAAAATGTAATGGTCAAGCGATCAGTTGATCGCATGACCGATTTTTTGACAGGTTGTACCAGCTCGAAGCAATAAGTTACCATCAATTACCGATAAATTACTACAATATGAAAAATAACCAAAACCTAATTACCGAAACTAGTAAATTGCCGAATTTTTAAATTCCGGAAAATCAAATTTTGGGGGATTTTAAAATTTCGAAAAAAAAAACATTTTTGGTAGTTTCATTTTTAGTTGGGATTTTGAATTTTCGGGAATTTTCATTTTTTGAAAACATTTCTGTTCCGGTAATTATTTTGTCGGTATTTTTCCACATTCGGAACTTTAAACATTCGGAAAAATTATATCGTCCCATTGTTGAATACTCAGAATTACCGCGAATTTCCAAAATTTACAAAAACTTTGTTAACCATAAATTTCGAAAAAAATGTTAACTTTTCAAAATTCATATTAAAATTAAAATAAAGTTTTCAAAATTTCTCCATATGAGCAGGAATTATGCCTTTGTTAAAAAAAACATGTAAATCCCTGCATTTTTTACACAAAATATCGTATACACTAAGCGGGAGGTGACTTTTTATGACTCGTGTATTTTTCCAATACTCGTCGAAAAAGTCCCACTTCTCTCCCTTGTTGCTATGTTTGATTTTCATATTGGACTTGTCAAGCTTTATAATTTTTCCATCACGTTAATAAGTACACTTTATATAAACTAAATAACATTAAGAATTGATCACTAATTTTCGTACACTCAAATGTTGTTTTATTAACTTAAAGAGTAATCAAACATACGAACTACAGTAGGACCTCTTGGGTCGGACCTCTATTTTTTTCGTTTTTGTGTTAAAGTTCAGTGTAATAATAATTATAATTATTACCACATATCTAGAATTTTAAACTTATAAATATTGAAAATTCGAGTTCCGATCCGAGAGGTCCTACTGTAGATTATCCTTGAGATCATCTCTAGATCTCTAAAAGTAAAAGTGGATGAGAAATACCACTTTCCTTTTCTTTTAATACGACTAAAATATGGCAATAACTTTTATGAAGAGTTGCAAATTAGGCTCACTTTGTACATGCAATTTCGACAAGCATAGTCAACTATAGTGAAGGATACAAAAGGACGTATTTCAAAGGAAAGGAAGGTGAAGGAGGAAACAGTAGAAAAGGAAGAGAGAAGTGAGGCAAGGAGAGGGAGAGGGAGATCGTAGCAGGTTAGGTATGTTAACAAGTTAGGCGATACAGAGATAAGGATCCTTTTGTGAACTCGGTGGTAATGCGACACCAGAAACAACCAAGACCCAGACCGAAACCAGACCGCCGGTTCCTCTTGGTTTTACTCTCGCCCTTCACCTCTCTAGCTTTTTCTCTTCTCTTTCCCTTATCCCTTTCTGCTACCACGTTGTCTTTTTCTACTCTCTTTCTCCACCTCCAACGCCAAATTTCGTCAGGGAGCAAGAGCTGGTAGCCGTAGGCGGGCGCCATACCCCCATTCGTCTAAACGAGATCACGACCCGCAAAATCCTCCACGAAGGCAGCTACTTGCTTTCCCACGTGAAAATTTTACATTTCGTCGCTACTATCCTTCCTGAAGATGGAACTAGGTATTTTTAAACATCAGTTAAAAAGAAATTAAGACAAAAGTGATTATGGCAACATCTCGGAATGGGGGCCTTGCATACATTACGTAAAGTTTTTTTCTGAATCTTTGAACCGCGTAACACCCTTTATTAGGGACGGTATGTTTTGAACCATATCTCCCCTATCTTACGTAATTTTAGCCAAATACATTTTTTCGTGAATTAAGACGATACTGTTTTTTATGAATTTAAAAAGTAGTTCAACTTTCAAAAAAGTTGTTGAGTTTTCAAAAAAAAAAAAAAATGAATTATCAACAAGAAATGTAATAGTTTATATGACAACCAAGGAAAGATTTTCATTTTAAATAAAAAACAGTCGAATTGAACCCAAGAAGACGAATTTTTAACAAAATATTTGAATCCTCAACCGAAACTGATTTATTTTATATCAAACAGCTACATTTTTAACAAAAAAAAAATCAAAGTTTTACCAAAAGGTATGAATTTTCAAATCAAACAGACGATTTTTATACAAAAGTTGAATTTTCAACCAAAAAAGATTTTTCAATCAATAAAAACAAAAAATTTCATTCAAAATCTTGAATTTTCAATCGATCCACAAATCAATTTATGATTTTTCTACAAAAAAAGTAGATTAATTTTCTAGCAAAAGGGACGATTTTTTTAACAAATTACATAAATTTCGAACCAAATAGTTGAATTGTTTAACTAAAAATATTGATTTAACCAAAAATGGAATCGTTGAATTTTTATTTTTAAAAAACTCATTTTTAACTAAAGCAGTTAAATTTAACCAAGAAAGGTGATTTTCCAACAAAAGACAAATGCAAAACAAAAAAATGATATTTCTACAAAACAGTTGAATTTTCAACCAAATAATTGTATTTTTAACCAAAAAGAGGGATCTTAAACCAACAAGTTTAATTTTCTACCAAAAAAGGCGAATTTTCAATATAAATTACATAAATTTTCAAGTGATAAGTTGTACAAAAATGCAAGAATTTCTCCAATTTCGTACC
>CAKNWT010307262.1:13234-25067 GCA_932066315.1 Andricus coriarius | reverse complement strand
TGGCCAATTAGGAGGGAAAGAAGCAGCTTTGTGTTAAAATTTCACTTATTTCAATTTCATTAGCTGGTATGGAGATCTATCAGATCTTCAGTACCATGGGAAAACAAAAAATGTTAATTAGGGGCGATTTATCACTCTCTTAATCATCATGCCCTATAACGGAAAATTGGTTGGACCCTTCTTCGTCAATAGGTTGGTTTAAAAATTACTTTTGATGCTTAGTCTTACGGTTTGATCAATATTTTGTAGTTTACGATTTGGTTTTCAATTCTTGCGATTTTATAAGTTTTTTCAAATTGAGTGAACTCAATTCAAATACATTCATTTAAAGCAATCTCAAGTTATAAATTCAAATAAATTTAATATAAAGAATTAGTTCAAGAGAAATAAAATTAACTCCATCGAATCATCGTGAATGTAAGTGTATTTTTATAAAATCAGTACACAGAAAAAACAAAAGGTAATAATCGTTTCAGGTAAAAATGCTGGGGTAATCTTACGACTTACGGTACCAACAAAAAATGAATATCGGTTGCCGCTCTTCAGCTTTTTGCATGCCGAGATTTCCCCTAGCATTTTTACATGAAAAGTTATTTCATTTTTGTTTTTCTGTGTAATATTGGAAATTGGATTTATAGTGAACGAATTCCACTTAATTAAAGTGAAAGCAGGAAAGCACGAAATGAATTGCAAGTTAATTTAACTCAATTCAACATGAACTCAAATTAATTAATTTAACTTGACCGAAAATAAGGTATATTAATTCAGTTCAAAGCAAAAGCAAAATGCTTGGGGATTCGATTTAAATCTGGTGAAATTAATTAAATTTAACCTGAATTCAATTTAATGCGAAGCAATTTTACAAAATACAATTAAATTAAGGCCAAAATGAAATGAATGAAAAATAAATCCAACTGAGTCAATTTTTATTTCATTTCCTTGTGATAAAAGTGATATCCAAATAATTTAACTGAATTGTAATGAATTAAATTGCACACAAGAGCATTTTAGGCTAACTCAATCTGAAAGTAGATTTAAGTCAATGCAAGATTACACAGGCCGACAAAGTTACCTTGTTTTTTGTACCCAAATACCCTGAAGGATTTTGATGTCCTAAAAACCAATCCGTTGTCCACATTTTTCCTATACGTCAAGATTTTGAGAGATCCTAAAACAGAAGGGAAAAATGACCATTTTCAGCCATATTTGAAACAATATGACACGAGCAGCGATTTTTTTTAAACTTCTTATGCCAACGTTTAGTACTCCTTTTACCCCTTCATTTTCATGTTAGATCATCCCTAAGTGATTCTTTTTCTTCGAGGTATCAGTTTCACACTGAAAAACTAGCAAAGATGAAGAAAATTGTATTGTTCGATTGAGAGAGGGTTTGGTATGTATAGGTTTTTGAGTTTGTTGAATCCGAATTTGAGCTCAGATTTACGAAATTCAAGATGACGGATTTTTGCTATTTTTTCAGTGTGAAACTAAAATGGTTAATGTGCCATATTTGGGGGAAAAATCGGTTTGGGAAGATCCAAAATGGAAATAAAAGGTAAAAATGAGTACTAATAAGTACTGACCTACATGAAACAATTGGACAATGGATTCGTTTTTAGGACATCAAAATCCCTCGGGTCACCTAGCGCGGTCTATTGGTACGTATTTTGTTGATACAAATCTAAATTCTGTTCAAGAGAATTCAAATCAATTACAGTAAATTCTAGTCTCAAAAAAATCTGACTTAAAATTTACCGAAAATTCTTCAAATTCTCGACAATCTAACTAAAGTCAACTCAATTAAAATTCGTTCATTCAAAGCAATCTTAAGTAAATTAAATAAAGAATGAGTTGAAGAGAAATCAAATTAACTCCATCGAATTTTAGTGAATTTAAGTAAATGTTTAAGAAATCAATATTATTAAATTTAAAGTAAATTAATTCCACTTAATTAAAGTGAAAGCAGAAAAAACATGAAACGAGTTGTAAGTGAATTTCACTCAAAGCGTAAGCAACATTCTTGGGGATTCAATTATATCTGCTAAAATTAATTGAATTTTAATTCAGGAATAATAATTAGTTAATTTATCAATTAAATCAAAGCTAAAATTAAATAAATTCAATATGAATCTAACTAACTCAATTTTTATTTTATTCAATTGCGAAAAAAATCTAAATTGTATCCCAGAAAATTAAAATCACTTATAGTGAATTCAATTTAAAAAAAAAAGCTGCTACTGAATTCAATTTCGAGTTAAATTCAATATAACTGACCTCAAGGAAATTACAAAAGAATCGAAGAGAATTGAATTGACTTGTAGTCAATCCAAGTGAAATCAAATAAATTTTGATTAAATAAACTAAATGTAGGCGAAAGCAGATAAATTTCAATTAAATTGTATTAAATGGAAAGAAATTCTAGTAAATTCAAATAAATTTCTGGTAGAAATATATATCATTATAATAATACACAATAAAGTGAAGCATGTACATTGTAATGTTTTCTAAAAATGTCTAATTACTTGTGAACTTGGATAAACGTATCCGAATAATAGCTAAAAATTGTGGTTTCCAGTCCATTTTTTCAATTACTTTTTAAGAAATCGTAAAAAACTACAGCAAAATGTACAAGAAACTACCATTTTTTTCTGGAATTGGCACAAATTTACAAGGAATTAAGATTATCACATTATTGTAGTTTATTATATTTTATTGTAAAAACGCATTTCCAGCAGTTATGAAACGGTATTTCAAATGATTTTATGTAAATTGCAAGTGAATTTTTCAATTTTATTTTGAAATTGTTTTATTGCGTTCATAAAAGGTATTAAGTTGAAAATGTTTCAAGTTTAAGATTCTGATATTTCAATATTAATTATCAGGGAAAATGAAAAATTGGGCAGAGAAATATTGGAGAATTTTTAAAATGAAGTTTTTCTGTAACCCTGATATAATATTCTTGTTGGAAATGTACCTGCCTTGCATTTATATTTATTTTTTTTTGCAGTTGATTTCATAGGAGGATCATATTTTTAGATATCAATTTATTATTTGTTTGAAAATTCAACAATTTTTTTTAAAAGTCATCCTTTTTGGATTAAAAAATTCATATATTTAAGTAGAAATGTCATCTCTCTTGCATAAAAATTTGCTTTTTGGTTAAGAATTCACTAATTTGGTTAAATAGTTATCTTTTTTGGTCGAAAATTCAACTGCTTTACTGAAAACTAAACTATTTCATAAAAAATTTACTTGTTTAAAATTCATATTTTTGTGTTAAAAAGTCAACTAGAATCTTTCTGGATGAACAAGTCGACAATTTTCTTTTTAATTGAGTTTTTGATTTGAAAATTCATCTGTTTTTCTAGAATATTTACCTTTCTTAGATAAAAATACAACTATTCTCTCGAAATTTTAACAATTTTGTTTAAAAGTCATTATTTTTGGTTAAAAATTCAACTGTTTTATTGAAAATTCGTATTTTTGAGTTGAAAATTCAAATATCTTCGCAGAAAATTTACTTCGGGTTTAATTCTCATACTCAGCTGCAGGATTCAACTATTTTGTATGAAGCACTTTGTTAAGAAATCATTTTTTTGCTGAAGATTCATATTTTTAATTAAGAATTCATCTCTTTGGTTAAAACTTTAACTATTTTATTGAAAATTTTGTCGAAAATTTGACTTTTTTTTTTATTAATTTTTTTGCTGAAAATTTAAATTTTCTGGTAGAAAATTAAAGTTTTTTACAGAAAGTTCGTCCTTTGACTTACAGGTTCAACAATTTAGGTAAACTTTTTTTCTCCCATAGCTAAAAAATCTTTATTTGTTGGAAATATATATTTTTTTATTTCATCTTTTCTGGTAGAAATATCAACTATTACACTTTTTGTAGAGAATTCATCTTTTTAGGCTGAAAATTCAATTATTTTGTTGAAAACTTAATTATTTTGTTGAAAATTCAAGTATTTTGTTAAAAAGTCATCTTTTATGATAGAAATGTAATTTTCTCTATTTTAAAAACATAAATTAATTTGAAAAGTTTAAATTTGTATCTGAAATATTGTTTTATTTCGTTCAGAATGTATTTAATTATCTTAAATACAAAAAAATTGTCATTAGTTGCAAGTCCCATTTATTTATTTATTTATTATTTCTGGGAACCATAAATTACGTATAGTAAGAGGGGGAGGGGGGTAAAATATTTTTTTACGGTTCGTTACAGGGGAGAGTTTTGGATAGGCCCTATAAGCCATTACGCAATTTAAGTACGGCCCCTAAACTTAAATTGAATTATCTTAAATTTAAATGAATTCTAGTTGAACACGAATTAATTTGTAAAATGTGGGGTTTGTAATATTAAAAATAATAATAATATTTAATGCTCATATTTCCAATAAGAAAACTTCAAATTTTTATAAATTCTTAAATAGAAGACAGTTAAAACTTAAATCCTAGTAAAATCTGGTTGAGATCATTTAAAACAAAATCCAGTTCATTCTTAACTTAATCAGTCTCTTATCAAAGTTCATTTTTACTGCTTGTCCAATTGAAATTTTTCGTATCAACCGGAAGTCATGTATATTCTGGTCAAATTGATAGCTGACATTATCGAGCATATTCTCCCAATTATTTTTTTTCTCGCACTAATATTCTTCCTTTTAATTGCTAATCACATCATAAATATCATTAATATCATTTTTCTTTATCAATCTATTTGATAGTCTGACTTAAAAACTACTTTTGGTACCCAACCTTACTATATGATCATTTTCAGTTTACGATTTGTTCAGAATTCTCGCGACTTGGTTTATACGATTTGGGTTTGAATTTCAACGAATAGGTTCTGGATTTTTACGATTTGATCATTTGTATTTTATGATCTGGTTCTAAGTTCTGAGCTTTATAAATGACGATCAATTACGATTTGCCTTCGTTTTTAAGAAACTTCCAGTTGTAGACATTTGAAACAGATAAATTTGCTATTAGAAAGTTGTTTCTGAAGGTTTGCTGGGGTGTTTTGAAAATAGTCGAAATCGACATTATGGCTAAGACAAATTATTCGATATTGGAAACGTTATAAATAGCTCGAATGCAGATTACCCCAATGATCAGTGCCTTTATATTTATGGTCGAAAGAGAAGTGATAAAACTATTATTAGGATGCTTTACATGATTCATCCGGTTATTTAGGATATTGAGTGCCGAATGTAACAAACGACTCCCCCGTTCATTCCAAACCAACGACTCCGTTTTAGTAAATCCGAATGCCACGAATTCCCTTGTGCTTTATCGAAAGTTATTTCGCGATACCTAGTAGCCCGCCAAAACCGTAGAACCGTAGGTGTGAGCTATTAGTACAAATAGTACAAGTCTCATAAAATCATCTCTTTAAACTTCCGCGTTGAAAAAGTTGAATAGTCGATGTAGTTGATGAGCAATTTTCTTGAGAATTATTAGATGAAAACAAATGAGGATAAACCTTCTTTTTAGATTATAGAAGACTCCTTCCTACCTTTCTTTTAAATTTGTCATTTAAATTTCTCATATAAATTTGTCTTATAAATTAACATATATAAACTTGTGCTATAAATTAGTGAAGGTATTTCAGTGGTTTCTAAAAGGATTTATTACAATTTCTTCTGGTGCCTTAAAACTGTATAACGACCGGTCGAGAAACCTGTTTTACCTAAAAGCATCGGTTAACAGGTGTATAATTACGTCTTGATAGACGATAACGAATTCAACATCCATAAGCTTGAATTAGCTATATTATTCTAGTTTAAATTTCGAGACGTAGATTTGATAAAGTAATTTCGTGATTTAGTGATTGAAATTATCATAAATTTCTAGACTTTTATAATGAGTTAATAAAATTTGATAGGTGTTATGTTATGATATGAATCTAATCGATTCTCTAACTGAAAGATTAATATATATTAGAATTTGAAAAAAGAGATATATTGATTATTTCGAATCAAAAGTTTGAGTTTACGTTTCGCGTAAACATGAGCACCACGACTGAGATCCATTCAAACTTTTCAGTTTAACATACCAATCGAATTCCGGTAAAAAGTTATTTTTATTTCCGTGCTGTCTTTTTTAGGATAGAGAATATTTTTGAATTTACGTTTTACAAATATAGGAAGTTTGAAGAATAAATTGTATAAGTTGTCACACAAATTTTCATGACGCCAAAAAACAAAAAGCAAGAATAGAATGAAAAGGAATTTGAGACAATACTTGAGCCAGTAACTGTAGCAGTACAAGTTAGGGTGGATCAGGAAATCCATCAGATTTGTCGAGACTGTCCTTTAAGTTTTTGTTTCATGCCGAGAATGTTTATTATATTTATTAATTTATTTATTAATGTTTGGAAATTACTATTTTCGAAAACAGGAAAAATGAATACTTGAATTTTTTGTTCCTATCCACAATTATTAAATTTTGAAGGCTTTTGTGGAGTTGACTAAGAACCGAACTCTGAAGAACGGCGGCAAGGTCTTAAGGCTTAATGTCTCTGTTTAGTAAATTTAGAAAAAATCTTTAAAAATATATACTCAAAAAAGTCAACTTGTGTAACAGAATTGCACAATAAGCCCTAAAAAGAGAAATTTTTAATTTTTAATTGTACTTTGAACAATTTTTTATACAACTTATTGTTAGTATACATTCTTCACAAATAATCAATAAAATTGCAAATAGTTCAATTTTAAATTGAAGCATTTTTAAAATTTACCCTTTTAAAATTGTTTGAAATGTAAACTTAAAAAAATGTTCATAATTTAATCATTTTTACTTTCAAGTGCTTAGAATTGAATATAATATTAAAATATAAACCTATAAATTATACAGTTATAAATTTAAGACATCCAAAGATAAAAATCCTGAAAATAATAAATAAATAAAACCGTATCATTATTTCCAGCATATTCAATTAAACAATCACTAAAAACCCCAAAATGTTCAAACTAAAACGTTCATAATTAAAAAATTATAAATTCCAGGCCTTAAAAACTAAATTATTTAAAAATTAGACATTGAAAAATAAACTATTTTTAAATTTGAAATAATTTCCACTCAATAACGTTTTATTCTGACTCCACCCCCGCCACAACCTTGTTGGGGCGGGGGTTGGAAAGTTATTTTTTCGGGATAAATGATACAGTTTATGAATGTCAATAGCAATATTTCTTGTTTCACATATTTGCCATTTACTGAAACAATTTTTATTTGCTTAAACAATTTTTCCCCCATAAATCATAAAAAGCTATTCTTTTCTACAATTAATGACGCAATAATTAACGAATATTAAAAGCAATATATTATTTTAAGGATATTTTGCAATTATTTAAACAATTTGTATTTGCTTAAACGCTTTTCCCTCGTAAATCTTAAAAAGTCACTATTTTTTGTAATAATGACGCGGTTTATGAATTTTCAGTGAAATTTTTTGTGAAAGATACTTTGTAATTATTTAAATAATTAATAATCATTCATTTGCGCCTTTTCATAGGAAAGGTAGAGAAAATTCTAGTTTTGTTTAATCTCTTAAGCTATGTCGCTTATAATTCAGTATTTTCTTATCTCATGGCTTATATCCTACTTGTTTAAACAATAATCATTTTTTTTAAATAATCGTTCTCAGATACGTTATGGGCAGTTATTTTCAGATCGATTTCGTTGAAATAAGAAAATGCTGACTAATTAGCGACATAGCGTAAGTGATTCGAAAAAACTAGAATTTTCTTCATCTTTCTTATGAAAAGGAGCAAGTGATATTAATTATTTTAATAATTACAAACTGTTTTTCACAAAAAATATCACTCTTAACATACATTAACTGTGACATTAATTCTAGAAAATAAACATTTTTCACGATTAAAGAGGGGAAAAAATTTTAAACAAATGAACATTGTTTAAATAACTTCCAAATATATTTCCAAATATACTAATAGCAATTATTTAAACAATTGCAATATAATATGTTGAACAAACTATCTTATTCTTTAAATTTATCAACAATATTATTTATCTTGAAAAATAGTAACTTTTCACGGTTTACTGAAAAAAATTGTTTAAACGATTGAAAATTAGTTTAAAAATACTAGCAAACTTGTCACTTATCGAATAAACATAATTAAGGTTGAAAAATTCTTTTAAAAATATCATCTTTAGCATGTATTTTAAATAAAACTCCTATTTTTTTTTTACCGTTTTCCCGGCCCCATACCAGGAAGGTGTTGGGGGGGGGGGGGGGTCAAAATAAAAAATTATTGAATGGAAATTATTTCCTGAAAATTCTTTAAGAAGTGACTAAACTTTAATTTGCTTATAACGGTTGTTTGTAACAAATACTTATTAAAATAAAAATAAGTAAAACCTAAAATTTCAAAACGTATGATTTTGGACCACCCCACAGTGGAGCAGAATACCAATAAGGCGGCCAAAAGTCCAAAATAAATTTAAATGTGAATCTAACGCCGCTATTGTAAGTTTTTGAGGTCTCCGATTCCGAATTGTGCATTAAAAATGTAAAATTCAAAATGGCAGATGCAAAATGCCGAGCGATTTCAACAAAAAATATGGAATTTCCACAAAAATATGTTATCAAAGGTGTTCAGTGTCTTTGATTACGAATTTTGTAATAAAAATACAAACTTCAAAATGGAAGATTCAAAATGTCGGACACTTTTACCAAAAAATATGGAAACTGCGTGCAAATCTCTTATCAGCGTTTTTGTGGTTGCTGATTACGAATTTCGAAATAAAAATCTAAATTACAAAATGGCGAATGCAAAATGGCGAAACTGTTATCAAACAATCACGGAATTTGTACGAAAACTTATTATAATATATCATATAGGTTTATATATATATATATATATATATATAATATATAAATACATAATATATTATAATATTAAAAACCAGCAGTTAGTTCGACACGCATTTGCTCGTAACTTCAAAAATCACAAAAAGTCACATAAGAATTTTAAAGGGCTTTAAGAAAAAAGTCCATTGAACCTATTTTTCAAATATTTAGCTCACACTTAAAGTTTTTTTATATCTCAACTTCAAAGAGTTTACAGTACCCTGTATAATGATATTTTTATACAGCTGGTATTCTCTACTTTTTTGTTGACAGAACCACTGACTTCACCACGTCCGTAAATAAAGGGATTAATAAAAAAGGTTTCACAATATAATGGTTCATTTTTTTTAAATTAAGATTGAAACGAAATCCATTTTATCATGAATAACTTCCGTAAACTAAGCAGAAATTGAACAAATTATTGCAAAATAAGCAAAAATTGATTCACAATCACCACAAAAAAATAATAGTTCAATGATTAATTAACATTTTAACATGTATTTTAGATGCATACGATAAACTTTAATTTGAGGGTTTTGGCGATTCTGTCCCACTGTGGAACCCTATGCTGCGATTGTGTAATTTTACATTAAATTGTACATTGTAAAAGTCTGTAACCAAAATTTGATCTTGTTTCAGAGCACCATGGAAATGGAAGCTGTCCAAATTCCCTCTTGGACGACAGACCCTTCGAAAGCATCACCTTCCACATGAACATCCCCGACAGGACTCATTCCACCGTCGAGCACTCAACTCTCAGGTTTCTCCTCGGTAGCCAAACCCAGATCGGCACCATCAACATCCTAATTTACGAACCTCTCACCAGTTCCTCCAGAAGATTGATCTCCAGAAAAAGATTAAATCTCCACGAGCCCCAGGCTCCTCGATGGGTCGAATTTGACTTCACAGAAGTTGTTTCCAGTTGGCTCGAAGATGGGGAAACCGATCTTTGTCTCCAGATACAATTCGTGCAGAAGGGTCTTCCTGTTCAAAGCTCCTTTTTCTCACCTGTGCTGAACGTCTTCACTCATCACGATCCTAGCAGAACAAGAAACAAACGAGGAGCTCACGACCAGTTGATGTCCCTGCACAAAGGTCGTCGAACCGAGTGCAGAGGTGACAGCAAAAAATGCTGTCGACATCAGATGACAGTCATCTTTAAGGACTTGAAAGGCTTCGAGTTCATCATCCAACCAAAGACTTTCGATGCGGGTTACTGTAAAGGCAGGTGTCCGCCACGTTATAATCCAGCTCATCATCATGCCCTCTTGCAGAGCCTCATTTGGAAAGAAGACAGAAGAAAGGCACCTCGACCATGCTGTGCACCCAGCAAACTCACCGAACTTGAAATTCTTTATTTTGATGATAACGACCCTAGCAAATTGAAAGTCTCCAATTGGAAAAATATGAAAGTAATTGAGTGCGCGTGCTCTTGAGGAGACGCGTGCTGAAGTGTCTTTACCAAGTCGCACCAAAGAGTCCTCAGATTCGTTTGGGAAGCTCGCTTTTCCTTGGGAAAAGATATCCGTATCCGAAATCGATCTGGACTTAATCTACCTTTTCCCATACTCTTACTCGGATGCACTTTTTCGATTGCATGGATAGAATATCGAAGATCCTGTCGAAAGAGAGGTGGTACATATAAAAGGAATGCGTATTTATGGAAAAAACTAACATTATTAGGACTTTTCCTCTCTGTATTGAAACTTATGGAGACACCGAAGAGATCTTAGGAAATTTTACAGTTTTTGTCTTGGTGACAGTTTTCTAATAAACTATTCGGGGTGGCCACTAGACCGGGAAAACCCGAGAAATGACAGTGAATTTATTTTTTGACCCTGAATGTTACAAATTTTTAGAAGAAAAATCTATCCAATCACTTGAAATATCAAATGATATAAGAAGTTAACGACCAAAACATGAGAAATCCATTTTTTGAAAAAATTTATAATAGTAGACTGGTGCCAAGGGGAGAAAGGCAGCAATCACACGAGTCAAGAAACTGCGTTCTCCCTTTGACACGTATGCTTTTTTCAAACAAACCTGCTGAAAGTTCGACTTTTCATTAGGCATTTCCAATGTTGACGAGTGATCAGTTGGATAGCTAAGGGCTAACAGAACTGAAAAAGCCTTGGAAAAGCATGAAAGCAAAAATGCCTTGAATTTTTCGGAGTCATTAGAAACGATTACATATTTCCAACATTTTGATAACTTTTTATAAATTTTCCAAATTTTTATAAACTTTCAAAACTTTGATTATTTTCCAAAAATTTCAAAATTTTGATAATTTTCCAAAAATTTTGATAAATATTCAAAATTTTGAGAAATTTCCAAAAATTTTGAAAACTGAAAAATTTCAAAAATGTTGGTGGATGCATGCGCAGACTGATTAACGCAAACTCGTCGCTCATTGGACAATCTATCGAAAGAAGGACTGACATTAATTTTCTTCCTTAGCACAGAAAGTAGATTTAGTAGATGACGTAGGTGGGTGGAAAATAAAGTAGCCTGCAATTGTGCAATTGTTAATTTTAAACTTATATAGTCACAACATGAATAATCATTGAAATATGCCTTCACTGAATCAAAAGTAAATAAACCCATTATCATTCCGTCACTCAGAAAAAATATTTTTTCAGTCAAAGAAAACTTTTTTGAATAAAAAAAATATTAATTGGCTTTCAGTCAAAGAAAAGTTTCTTTGATACAAAGAAATTTCTTTTGAGTTAAATAAATTTTTTTTTCAAAGAAATGGGTTTTTTCCAATGAAAAGATTCTTTAATTTAAAATGATTTTCTTCTTTTTGATGATACTTTTGGTTAAATGAACCGGTTATTTAATTCAAAACAAATATTAAGTAGTTAGTTTTTTTATTTCATTTGTTTAAAAGCCTAACTGACTATAATGGCCTATTTCAAATTTAATTTGGATCGATGGATTTCAACCTAAAATATATAAT
>CAKNWT010307262.1:0-13134 GCA_932066315.1 Andricus coriarius | reverse complement strand
ATAATATCCTTAAATATAGAGAAATTAACTCAAGTGGATTCATCACATTTTGTATTAGAAAAGCCTGGCTTGAACGTTAAAATTTCAGAGTGCTAAATTTGAACTTTGAACGTTACAATTTTAATTCTTCTTTTTTAAAATTTTTTTATTTGTTATTGAAAGTGAGGAATTTGTATGCATAAATAACAAGTAAACAATTAATAATTAAGTTCTCAAAGTTTCAATTTTATTCGTGTAAATTATTGAACGTTTAAATTCAAAAATTCGTCAATTAAAATATTTTTAAGCTTCAATTTTAAAAGTTTAAGATTCAGAAGAGTTCCACTTTCAGTGCTTTCATTTGCAGTTGAGTTTTGAGTACTTCAAATGAACAATTTTTCAGCTTTTGGAATGCAAATTTTTGTATTTCAAAGAGAAAAATTTGTTGGAATCGGAAAATAAGCGGAATTTTTTCCCTCTACTGTAACGGCCACCCTGTTATTTCAAATAGTGGATTTAAATAGATTCTTAACAAAAGGTGTCTGGAAAAAAAATAGAGTCTATTATATAAAAAAGCAACTGGTTTCTTTAGACCATCTTTTTCTTTGGAATTGAATAGGAAAAGTTTCATGAGACTATTTTGAATTATTATGAATGAAGTTTATGGTCTCAAAAATTTTATGAATTTGACAAATGAATAATACTTTAAAGGCTTAATCTCAATTTGGTCTAAACAACTTTTGATACGCATTTCTCTTAAATTTGTTTAAAACATGCACCTAGCTTTCCACCGTGGCGACAATGTGAATATTATAAAGCGATACCGTCAAACAGGGTAATTTCAGACATATGGGGTAAATTCGGACATTCAAAAATTGATAATTTAAATTAATTAGGGGGGCCTTAAACATAATATAGAACCAGTTAGAGCCTTAGTAAAGCCTTAAGAGGTTCTGGATTCTGGTTAAAAACCCCTTAAGTAATTTAAACCATCAATTTCGGAATGTCCGAATTTACCCCACCAGTCCAAAATTACCCCGTTCGACGCTATCAGTGTTTACACATCACTTGCTCCCGCAATTAATATCGCGAAATCAAACTGAAAAGGCGATGTGATTTGTATTATATGCAATATACTCTTACTCGTTATAGACTATTTATTCCAATCAACCACAACTCGTTTCGATAAAACTGTAATCAGGTACACAAATTAACGGTCTCAGATTATACAAAATTTCATTCTCGAGTGCAATTTTTCTCGAATTTAAAATTATTCGATAAATAGTCGATACTTAATCGGAATCCACAATTATCCGAAGTTCACAGTTGACGATGACCTTCTGTTACAATTAATTCCAGTGCTTAGGGAGTCACTCGATAAAGAACAATATTAGAATCGTTTATCAAATATTATTCGAATTGTTTGAAATTCGCTGTCCAAATTTGTTATTTTCTATAAATTGAAATGATTTTCGATTACAAGACTAGTTTGTAGAGAGTTGCTCCCCAGCACTGATCAAATTTGCCTTGACTCTTAAAAAATGAAACGAAATTTGTCTGATGGATAAGAGTTCAAGTTTTTTAAATTGATATCACATGACTGAAGTTCAAGTAGAAATTAGACCAACGGTCATGACAAATTAAACTGCAATGGAACAGATCCGTCCGCGTGTGTTTCCTTATTTATAGCTCGACCAAAAGTAGGCTATGACTACTTCGTGAAAATAGTTAATTCAATAAGCATGTTCGTCATCTTACTATTCACAAACACAAACCTCTTTGCCATTTAATACACGCATTATGCAGCGGTTTCCGAATTCTCTGCAGCGGAGTCCAAATTTTCTCAAGAGATATTTAGGGTGGCCACTCAAGACTCAGAAAAAAATTACTGGTATTTCACGATTTTCAACATTTAAATTAAATTTGTATTCTAAAATCCAAGCCTTCAAAACAAAGCAATTTATAATTTAAACTATTAAATAACGAATTTCTGAACAATTCCGAATTTGAATTTTGATTTAAGATGTGCTCCGAGTTTGTAACCGGAAAGTCCGGGTTCAATTTCTGCTCCCGGCATTTTTCGCCAATTTTTCTTGTACAAAGCCCTTTTTATTACAGTTGACTATTGAATTTATTCATATTAAAATATTCATTTTTACCCATTTTTTTCATATGAAAAAATTGGGTTTTTCGACCATGATCACTTCCGAAGCCAATATTTCAAGGATAAGTCAGTGCCGCGACATCCTTGAAAAATCGTATTCCTAATGCAATTTTTAGTTAACAAACATCACTTATTATTTTAATTTCAAAATATCAATATAATAATAATAATAATAATAATAGAAAATGCCTTTTATTTATATTCTTTTTCGATATCATTTTATTTGCTATTTCTTTATGTTTGAATATTTATTTTATTCGTATTATGATATTTTTATATATTGTATTTTTATCGAAGCTATAAATATTCAATTGACTGAAGAAAGATGAGAACTTTCTATACAAACATTTTTCTTGGAGTAAAAGTTGTAAAGGTTGAAAATAATAATAAATTTAATACTCAATTGCAATAAAAAAAAATTGCCAAAAACTTTCGGCATCCAAACAGGAGTTGGCTGAAGAAATGCATCTTATTACTTTAGGAAATTAAAAGTTGATATTTTTTTCAATTTTTCTGTATGGACGAAATGTTAAACAAAGGTCGGAGGAGTCAAAATGAAAAATAATAGCGTGCGTCGTTTATGGACGATTCCACAGTATAAAATTTGACAATTTAAAATTAAAACCTTGAAGTTAATTAGGTTTTTGAAGTTGAATAATTTTAATCCCATTACCTTCTAAATTAGATGGTATTAGCAGATGAATCATTCTACAGTATACGATTTCAAAACAGTAGCCTTCAAACTTTGAATTAATTCAAACTCGATACGTTCAAAATTAAACAACCTTCAAATGAAAAATATTTAAAGTTGTACAATTACAAAGAATTGAGCAATTTAGATTTATAGGCCTTCAAACAGAAATGTTCCAAATTGTTTTAAATTGAACATTTTTAGTTGAATTCAAACTAAACCGTCTCATTTACAAATTTACTGTATAAAACTGTACAATTTGGAACAATTATAAACTTTAACCTGGACAGTTTTTAATGCTCTGATTAAAAATTTTACGAATTTTCAATTACAGCGCTTCCACCATACAACTAAATTTCCGAAATATCAAACATAAATTATACGATTTTGAATGTCGCAAATTTATTATTGTTTAACTTTTTAATTTTTTATAAAACTATCCATTTAATATTGTTGTTTCGAATTTGAATTCAATTTTGTTCAATTTTAAGGGCTGCTAATTATAAATTATTTTAGTTGGATTATTTCAATCTAAATTTATTCAATTTCGATCGTTCTGAAATAATAATAATTAGAGTATCAAAAAGCTATTATTTCTAATTGTACAATTTTGAGATCGATTTAAATTTGAAATTAAGACTTTCATTTAAAAATTAATATGTGGAATCTAAAAGAGTTTAATTTTCTCAATATTGAAGACTTCAAGATTAAAATATCTTAAATATTAAGATTTTAATTACGAAAATTTCAACTATTAGGGCTTTCAATATGAAACATCCTGTTTTTGGGTAATAAATTTAATAAATGAGAAGATAAATAAATTTGTAAAATATATAAAAGCTTAATTCACAATAATTACACTAATTGTTGAATTTGTATCGCTATAAATTTTGCATCTAATTTATTAAGTTTCGACTTAAATTATTCAATTTTGACCGAATAAATTATAAATTTTTAACCGTTAAGGCCTAGATTTCTAAATTATGAAACTTTGTGGAATGTCAATTTGAAACCAAACAGTTTCATATATTTCAATATAATTATATAATTATTCGATTTTGAATGCTTTTAATTCAAGCCATATTTTGAAAAGAAACTTGAAAGTAATTTTTTTAAAGCGACCATATGAGCATCCAAACTGCAATTTTTTAAGGTTCCGAATTAACCATTCAAAATTTAGTGACTTAAAATTGAAAACTGTCGAATCTATACCTGTAAAATCAACAGATTCTACAATTAGGCTTTAAAAATCAAACATATAAAATTTAAAGTGTTCTTATCTATACAATTTTTAATTACAATCTTAACCATTTTAAAGAATTTCAAAACAAACTCATTAAATCTCACTTTTTTTTTGTGTCAAGTGACATTTAAAGTGATTGGATAGGATAAAAAAACTCCCAATCGAAAAATAAATTCACTATTTATTTATTTACTACACTATTTACTCGATTTTAACGTTTTTTTTTATATTTAAAAAAATGGTCTATTACGTTATTAATAAATTAATGAACAAAAGTAATTTTTTGGATTGACAATCTGTTTCGCAGATTCAAATACAGGGTTTTTGTATAAAATGTATTTAAAAATAGATGCTATTGGATAATTGTTTAAATAATGTTTATAAACAAATTCACATTTTGTGTATTTTTCAACGAATATGCTCAATCTTTGTACGAAATCAACTAAAAATGTTTTTGCGATGACTTTTCATTATGATACTTTCCAAATTGATGATAATTGTTGATTACTTGAACTTTACTTTTATTCCGTAAACAAAAATTGACCCTATTCGTTGAAAAATAGCCAAACTGTACATTTTTCATAAAAATGGTTTAAACAGTTGCCAAATAGCGTACTTTTTCAATTAAGCGTAATGAAACATTAATTTCTCTCACATTTCACGCCAAAACTGTAGATTTGAATCAGCTAAACATTGCCAATCACGAAAATAACTTTTGTTTATTAATTTGTTTATAACGTAATACAATTTTTTTGAATTATTCTCACCCATGAGAAATTATTTCTGGATAGATTTAGCACAGATTTTAGACATTGTTTGATCAATCTGAAAACCTTAGAAAAAATGGTACTTCTGAAAACTTTTAAAAAAAAGTCATTTTTGTTGTTAAATAAAAAAATAACAAATTTTTGTATAAAAAAATGGAAACACGATAATCATTTCGAAATTTAAAAATCTGTCATTTAAAAGAAAACCATCCAAATCGAATGAATAGTGCAGGCTAAAAATTGATTTGTCAACAGCAACTTTGTTTACCCAACTGTCAGGTAGTGGCCTTACCTTATTTACATTTTCTTCATTAAAGTTAAGGTTTACTGAACAGTTTAGTAAATCTAGCTTGAAATAGACTGCAATAAAATTTTCAGAGTACTCTGAACCTCATGAAATTTGTGAAATACGTCTGCTAAAGTGGCACAAAACTGGACTAAGTACGATAAACCAGCTGCATGAATGCGTGTATACTGGCGAGAAACTTCAGGAACGAATTCTATAGACTTTTATTTATACCTTCGTGAAACATCCTGTACACATAATACTTGTCATGGTAAAAGTTTCTTCATTTATATTCATAGCCGTTACTTTTTTATTGGACTGGATGAAAATGAATGGATTTTTGCCAATAGCAGGAGTAAACACAATCGGATTCTCCAATGAAAATTTTCAACTCCCATTCAAAACTGTACTCAAATCATTTTTCTAGTATTTATTTTACGTAGGATTTAAATTTACACTCGTTACTAAGCAATATTCGCGAAATTTCAAACATGACAAAAATGTAATATATTTTTGTACATCACAATATCATCACACTTTTTTAGTATACATTTTTTTATTAAATTATTATTTGTGGTGTTTGAAACTTCGTAAAAGATGTCATTTCCCTTATTTTTTTATACGAGATCAGAAAAGACTTTCATAAATATACGGATGTGCCGAGATAAAAAAGAAATTGAAAGAAAGAGACTCTTTTGTCCTTTTCTTCCTTTCATTAAAACGAATAAATTCCAATTGGATGTCGTTAGTTCCATAATGCCCTTCTTATGACTCAACAGTGACTCATAAAAGGTGATGTCTTTCAAAAAAAATTCGTAACAAATTTACCGTAAAGTAGAACATAGAAGATAGTCCAAAATTCTGAGTCTTGTCACTATTTGATATTAAATGTAAAGGTAACTAAGAAGAAAAAAAAGGGAAATCATTGGACATATTTTATAACATAATATTGAGAAATCTTCATCCCCTTCGTCGATCAAGAAATATTTTATAGTTCTAAAGAAAGAATTTTTTTTGAGAACTGGAATATTCTGGAGAATTTTAATTTACAAGAATTCACTTAGGTATGCAACAATTCATTTTTATGCTCTGAATAATTATTTATTATACTACTTTTATTTGATGTTACTTGTTATGTTACTAGAATTCCATTTAAATTTCGTTGAACTCACTTGAATGAATTTTAAATTACCTTCAATCCAGAATTCAATTAAAATTTAATTTACTGCACTTGAGTTGTGTTCGAATTCACACGATTTTCCTAGAATTCAATTTTTGTTTTAGTAGAAGGCACTTGAATTTTAATAAATCGAATTTTAATTTACTAGAAGGCAAATGAATTTGTAACGCAATTGAATCTTAGAGCACTAGAATTTAATTTGAATTTAAATGATTACAATATTAAATAAAATATAAATTCACCTGAATTCATAAGTCACTTGAATTTACTTCAAATTCCCTTAAATTGACTTAAATGTTCCAAAATTAGGGTTACTTGTATTTAGAATGCACTTGATTTCACTTGAAATTTATTTGATTTCAATTAAAATTCACTTGTATTCACTTTAAAATCGGTTAACTTCAGTTTGAACTCCTTGGGAATTGAGTGCATAATTTGCTTGAAATTGAATTCAAGTAATTTACATGCACTTTAAAGATACTTAATTTCAGAATTCTCGTGATTTTACTTGAATTACTTGAATTACTTGAATTTAACTTAAATTTTACTAGAATTTAGTAGTATTTTCTTAAATCCACTTGGAACTCAGGTTTATTTACTTAAATGGACTTAAAATTTACTTGAATCCTGGAATTCACTCAAATTCACGTCAAATTACTTGAATAGGTTTAAATTCACTTAAGTTGGCTTGAAATTCACTTATTTGCTCTCGAAATTCAACTAATTGCTTTATAAATTCACATAAATGTACTCAGTTGACTTGAAATTAACTTAAATTTACTTAAATTTATGTAAAATTCGCTCGAATTTAGTGGACTTTACCTTTGAGTCAATTAGATTCTGCAAGAATTTAATTAAATTAATTTTTCATTCACGACTAATTGTATTGAAAGTTTACGACATAGTCAAAATTCGATCATTCAGACCTGTCTACAGTGGTCAAAATCTGAAATTTACTATTGATAATCATCTACAGGCAAAATTTCTGGACGATTTTTGATTTTGTTTTTTAGAAACGCTCAGCATTAAATTCTTAAAAATTTGGCTAGAAAACTGTTATAGTTGCACATTTGTGTAAAAAATTTTGTTTATAAGAAATAATCAATTAAATTACCAGCAAAATATTCAGATGGAATATCAATATCAGCATACTTCCAAACAATATTGCAGTTGAAAATAATCACTGAATTGGTTTAAATTTGGTTCAATGAGAATGAGAAGAGCGGCCTGGATATAAAAACCAAAAATAAATAAATGTTGATAAAATTTTTTATAAGAATAGAAATGGTTGACGTATGGTGATAATTCTTTACTATATATCGACTTTGCAGCCAATCTAACAAATTTTAGATAAAAAAAATTAATGTTTTCAACAGTTGAGCAGCACAGTCAAGAATTGGTTTATAATAATTAAGTAAACTATTGATAGAATTATTTATATTATATAAGTACAGATATATAAATACTGACCAATAGTGAGTTTATTTCGGCACTTTGCTTTGAAGATAAAAATTCATATTGTTGAAAATGCTAACTTTGTCACTTTATTTGTTTAAATATTATTTCACAAAAAAATCAATTGAAAAATGCAAGCTAGATGAGTTTTTAAGGATTTAATTATGAGCTTTTGTAAAAGGAAAACTTTCAAATCCGTCAAAAAATAGAGCTTGTAGAGGATTATGAATAGTAAATTCTGGGTTTTGACCACAGAATAAAATTAAATATTCGAATTATCAAAATATTCCCCGATTATAATTCACAAGAATTTTAGAACTATATTAAGAGATAAAGCCAAGAGGATGCAGTATCTAAAAAAATAAGATTTATTTCTGAAGTGAAATATACGATGGCCTATAAAACGTGATTTAAACTTTGCCTTGAAATTTGTGGGTGTTACACCTTTTGATATTGTATCTTCTTTATCTTTTTATTGGAAGATATCGACTTTCTATCAATTTTAACATGACTGTTGCACATCTTCAAACGAAGGGGATGCGAGAAGCCAGAAGAACAAGAATGTGGTGATTTTTAAAGCCTGCCCAGGTAGGATCCCGCTGAGAAGGCTTGAGCCCTATAAACTATAAAGAAACATCGATTTTCTCGCACGGTGTAATAAAAACAACAATAGAAACGAAGGTGCGATAAGATAAGTTATAAGAATGACAAACTCGATGTAAGATATAGCACTCGATCTAAGCTCTCTTATATGAGCAGCGTTTGGACTGTGATATTAAAATATGAACGCGCTATGACTTGTTATCCATTATATATTTAATATTGATACTCTTAAGCTGTAACTGTACTTTCATCGCAATATCATTTCAAAAGTGAATAATGACGCGAGGCGGCCTTACCCACACATTGTACAAAAATTAATTGCGACTCAATTGGACGAGGCAGGTTTTTCTATTTTAATTCATTGCGAGTCAAATTGAGCGAGGCAAGTTTTTACATTATTCCATTTTTTTCATTTTTAAACCCATCTTTGAATGCCACTCGATATCATACAGACACTCGCTGTACTTTGCGAGGAATGTGTCTTTGCGCAATTAATTTTTTTACTCCATCGACTAATTTTATCACGCAGTGTTTTATAGCCATATAGTAAATGTAATTGTACCTATACACACACATATGTATCGCGCACGCATTTAGTAATTTATTTAAATTGATATATTAAACAAGCGAAACAATCCTTGTGAGTAGACGTTAAGAACAGTAATTATTTGCGTATTTGTACTATAATTGAAACAATGACACGTTTGATAAATTAATGCACAGAAAGTTGTATAAAGTCTTGTACTGATATTTAGGTACTAGTAAAAATGCTTCATGTTGCACCTTTAAATTGTTCTTCTTTTTTTCAAAGTTACCTATCCCTATTATCCTCAGCGTACATATTTTAAAATAAAATAACAGTTTTTAGATTTTGAGTTAAAACAGATTTTATAATTTGTTGAGTAAACAATTTGTTCATTCATTCTTATCATTACCTTTATGAGCTATTTTTGATTACATTTTCAGCGCATAATATGGAAACAAATAATCGATTTTCGTGAAAAATATCTGAATTATACTTTTTAAAATTTGACTTTTATTATACTGATGATCTCATTTGAAGGAAAAAAGATTATTTTTCTCGGGAAAAAGATTCTCTACAAATTGTCCTGATTTAATTGTTAATAAAAATACATTTTTATCAAATATAGTTACTTTTCTATACAATTTTTCGTTTGAAACATTTTTTTTTAAATATGACCCATTAAACTTGTTATTATTGAATGAGAAAATAAGCTATATATGCTTCATTAAAACGTCTTTTTCAGAAATTTAGTCAAATGCAATAAAAAAGGTCCTTTGAAAACAAAATTTTGTTACTAATCAATTTTTTTATCTTTAAAATTTATTTTGTAAATACTATAACTCGGGTAATTTTTTTTATGAAAAAACGTCATAATGATAAATCATTCGCCTTTTTGAGTGCTGCTAATAACCGTACAAAGACTTTTTTAAACTTGAAAAAGGTGGTCTCAAAAATGTTTTAAATGCTCTAAATTTTTGAATTTTCATCCAAAATAGCTGGCTAACGAACTTGACCTTCATTTTAGGACACTTGAAGAGTATACCAAAGCCCAATCTATTATGTCAATTTTTTGGAGTTGACATCTCAAAACGTGGACATTTGACAAAAATTTAGGGGGGGGGTGGGGCAAAATTTTACCCAAATCAAAAACCTTCTCTGATGAGAATATAAAAATTAGTCAAATTAGGTGCCAATGGCCTGCAAAAAAGGATTTCGTAGCCTATTAAAACGTTAATTAAGTCGTTCAAATCTCCCCTCTCCTCGTATCATTCCCCTCATTCCTATCTTCTATCCCCTCTATCTACTTCTCCCATTCCATCTCGTACCCTACTTCTTTCCCTTCCACGACCGCTTGCAACACTTTTTCCCCTCTACTCCCCTCTAGACCTACCACCTTCCAAAACCCAGCCTTTATAAGCCCATCTGTACCCCTTCCTACTTCATCAAACCCTCTTCATTACTTCCCTTTCTGAAATATTTAGGCTTTCATCACTTCTTTTCCTCAATTACACCCTTTCCCCACTTCTAATTCTTTTCTGACACTCCCCTACATTTCCACCTCTCATTCCTCCTACTTCCCCTCTCCACACTCCACCTCATCCCACTCACATCCCCTGCTTCCCCGCCCACCTTCCACTACTTTCCCACCTCTCACTTCCAAGCCCAGAAAAAAAGTATAACGAACAATTTCCGCCCAGGGCTACGAAAGTGAAAAGTAAAGTAAATAAATAAAAGTAAGTAATCAATTTTGAATTTGAAGCATTTAAAAATAAACATTTGCAAAAGTAAAGAATATTTAATTGTAAACGATTGATAATGAAAATTTTTAAATTGAACTATTAATTGAATGTCCGATATTAAACTGAAACGTTCAAAATTGAAAGGTTTAAAATTGGAAATTGAAATTCTTGAAATTCGCAATTGCTTATAAATGTTTTTAAACAGCAATTTTGTTGCATATTAAACGTTTTCAATATTAAATCTTGTTACTTCAATTTAAAGCATTTTTATGAATTAATAAACTTACAGTTAAATTATTGAAACTTCATTTAAATTCCGTTTTTTTCTGATTTAAATACTTTGGAACTTGAGTCTCTTGGAATTAGAGAGTTGCAAATTCGAATGAGTTTTTAAATCAAATACTTTCAAATTTCTCTGCTTTATAATTGAAATAATTCCAAGTTTAAATATGTTTTTTTTACATTTCCAATTAAAATTTATTAAGATGTTTGAAAATTTGAAAATATACAGGGTGTTTTTTTTTAACTTGAGACAACGAAATATCTTAAAATCATAGGATGCGTATTTCTTGAGATATTTCGATGTCTGAAGTTAAAAAAAAACCCTGTATAATCAATTATCGTTCTTTCGTAATTGAAAAATTTGGATGTCGCACAAAAAATACGTGACGCCTCCAAGAGGGGGGGGGGGAGATCACTGCAAGCTTTCTACATTTACTATAGAAAAAGCGGTCTCTTGTTTGGAGGAGGGGCAGGGGGGGAGCGACATTGTCAGAAAAAAGCGTTACGTATTTTTTGAACGACTCTTGTGACAATGTATACTTTCTAGTAAGTTTATTTGGACATAAGTCAAAACCTCCCACTCCCATACTTTCCCTCCCCTACTCCACCTACATTCCCCTTATTCCCCTCTCCACCCTACCATCCCTCCCACACTCCAACTTTTGATTTCTCCCCCTTCCCCCCACATTTCCACTCACTTCCTCTACACCCTTCATTTCCCCTGACTTTCCCTATTTCCGCTCTCCTCACTTTCTCTACTTACTCTCCCCTCATGACCCACCACTTACCTTACCCTCATTTCGCCTCACGACCCTTCTAGCCCTCCCAAAATTTTGTCTTACTTCCCCTACTTCCCCACCATCATTTCCTCTACTTACCTCCAATAATTTTCCATTACTTTACCCCTCCCGACATGACCCCTATCGCCCTTCCTTTCCCCTACCTACGCATCCCATCACGAGCTGTGAGTTAGGAGTTCCCGAAACTATAAGGGTTTCTGCCCGGGGCTACGAAAACCTTAAAATAATCTAATTTAAAAAAAATCATTTTCGATTTTAATCCACTTACCACAATAATTTCCATTCGTCCATTTCTACTCCTATTTTTTACATTGAAAATAAAAAAGGGAATCATTACTATTTGTTTAAGTGTGTCAATGCCAAGTATACAATGACATTGAAATTCCTGGTACTGATCTGCCACTGCTCTAATAATTGGTGTGGTCACCTCAGAGAAAATAGCAGGTCGAATATTTAACTGGATGAATCGGGATGAATCACAGTGCCCCATTGATTGGATTATCTACTGAAACGTACTTGAAATATCCATGAAGTACATTGTCAAGTGTATTTTTCATAAAGGGCAATCACGCCAATTGCTGTTTGACACATGATTATTAGTTGGAGTGGGGAAATTCATATTGTTCGTTGTGATGATAAGAGATACGATATTCTGACTATCAGTTACCAGATTATACGTGTCTATTATAATCCATATTTTTCTCTTTGCTTATCTGCAATTTTTTCTGTCTATCTAGAATAGACTTCGTTAAGCTATTTATGGAGACTTTTCCATCTGGATAATTGGAGACAAGTCTAAAATATAATTATGAATTATAGCTCTGGGGGGGTCAAGAATTTGAAGATAAAGGTCTTGTCTTGAGAAGTCTTACCAAATTAAATGATAAGTCATTTTATCTTATTCATGTTTTTGAGTGGGTGAGCATGTTTGCTTCGAGAAATGTTCCAGAAAATTATTTTAATTGCGCAAGTAATTTCAAAGTTATTTAATCTAAAATTGATGAATTGGTACATACACATATAGATATAGATAAAGTTTCATCTGATTGAATCTTGACTTTCAATCTAAAGATGTAAGATTCGATAAATTTAAAAAAATAATAAAATCATTTAATAAATAGAAAATTATAAGAGTTCACGAAATAGTTGAACAATTTTCAAGTGATATAACTATAAATAGATCAGATTTAGTTAAAAAAATTAATTAAACTTCAACTAAATAATTACATATATTATGTATATTTGAAATTTCTCTACATAATAAAGAAAGTGAAAACTTAAAATTAAATAATAGAATAGACTATTTATTTCCAAATTTATAAATTAAGTTTTTATCTTTCTGAGGTAAGATCATAAGAATTTCATATTCAAAATAGTTTGGTTTCAAATTTCTATCGTTCTAAATTTAATATTTTCAGA
>CAKNWT010307258.1:0-14346 GCA_932066315.1 Andricus coriarius | reverse complement strand
ACATCTTATTAACTTTAAACAAAGCATTGACTGTTAACTGGTCGGCGCTGCCCCTCCTTACCCTGTATTTATTTTCTGAATTATTATCTTACAATAAAAAGCTACAGCCCCTCCTTCAGACATTTTCTCTATCTCGCGTTGCTATGCTGAAAATAGGATTTTTGTTGTCATATTATTTTTTATGGATAAAGCAAAAACTTCTACAAGTTTTTCATTTTTATTGTTAATATTATTTTTTACGATTAAACCCAAAACTACACGTCCTATCAAAAAGTGAGTTATACAAAATTTTGTAGATGTGTTTTAGGTGCACAGTTTTGGTTTAATAATTATTTTTTCGTAGCTTATGTCGTTTTTTTACCATTTTTTTTTTATTTTTCATGTTATTTTTCACCATTAAAACAAAAATAAAAATGTGAAATTTCGATTTTTCGAGAAAATTCAAAAACTTTTATGATAATCTTGTAGGGTTTTCAAAAAGCAACATTTTTATTCTCTTGACTACTTTCATATCGTGCTTTATTTAAGATAATAATAATAAATAATAATTTAGTAATAATAATAAATTGTTCATATTTCCGAGGACTACGAATGGCAGTACATAAAATTTGTAATTCTTAAAAAAATGGTCCTAAAATTGTTGTAAATGCTCTAACTTTTTGAATTCCTTTTCAAAATGGCTAGTTAACCACTTCGTTCTTTCTTTTAGGACATAAAAAAAGTGTGCCAAAACTCGATTTGATCCGTTCATTTGTGTTGACGGACGGACGGCCGGACAGACATACAGACGCCATCGCCAAAACTTGATTTTCGGCTTCAGGGAGACTCAAAACGTGGAGAGCCGTTTAAAAACTGAGGTGTGAAATTTGTTACAATTCTAATACTTCAATCAATGCTGATAGGGGACCTTAAAATATTATCCGATCGGCTTCTCCTCTCACACAGCTTATTAAGACACCAAAAGGTGCCAACAGAACGTGTGTCTCCTTGGATTTGACGAAATAATTTTTTTTTGCCTTATAAAATGAATCGCCGTAATATATATTATGTCCATAACCAGCATACATTCCAGTATAGGATCAATGTCCAAATTCTGCGCCGAAAAAACTGAGGGTTGTGTAAAGTTGCGGCTCAAGTAAAAGTTGGTATCATTTAGAACTGAGACTCCAATGGAACTCATTTTGAGGGTTCCTTTTTAGTTTGTTGATATCCGATAGATGGCTCTTCATAGTTTCAACTGCGCATGTGCCGAAAAGCGCTGGCCTATTTAAAATTAATAAAGACTATGAATAATCATACAGATAAATAAACAAAAATTTTTTATTCTTTTGAAAAACAAATTAAATTGAATGACAGAAGTACCTACCTTCCTAAGAAAATATAATATTAACGTAATATTGCAAGTTTATATTATATCATTTTAAATAGTACCGCGCTTTTTTGGTACATGCGCAGTTGAAAATTTCGGATTTTCAACATACCCTTAAAAACTGTCATATTTCATGTGCACTATCTTCCTTTCAAGAATGACTAATATGTATAATTTAGTTTCTTCATTAAATTCTTCCCAGTGCAATATTATTTAATTCAAATTACAAAGTAAAATATACACCATAAACTTGTAAAATCTTCGTAGTGACTCAAGGCTGAAGTGAAAAAAGGGCTCCATTGGAACCGTTTCAATCCATACTTTGGGTTAATTTAGAAACCATTTATTATTTTGGGTTTCTTTTCAGCAAGAGAGGTTCCTTTTTGTTGCAGCTCCTTTGGAACCATAAATTGGTTCTAATAGAAACTCTGGTTTTTTCTGTGTGGATTTTGAAGAAAATACACCTCGCTAAGATTTCTATTGGGATGAATTCACATGGAAACAACACCCCGCATCTAGTTAAGGCGTTATTTGAAAAAATGTAATGTTTTCAAATTTTCAAAAAACAGTGTTTTTGAACAAAAAGTAAACAAAAATCGGATAATATGAACAATTTCCCTAATGTTTTTTCTACCTAAGGCTAATAATTAAGTGACTTCTTACACGTTATTTAGCTTTCCGAAAGGAATACAAATAGTATGTAAAAAACAAGCATTTTTGGAATCACTCAAAAAACTGTTCAAAATATCGAAAAATGGAAAAGAAACTTCTTATAGGTCTCTTTGAGGAGAAAACCTCTTATTTTAAACTTTTTCCCGTATCTCTTATATTTTTCGAAAGAAAAAAACATTGATTTTCAGAAAAAGACGGCCGTTTTGTTAATTTTTGAGATTTTTCATTTCTAGATTATGAATTTTTAGGAAAGGGGCCATACACAAAGTACGTTATACATATTTTATGGATTTTGACCTTCTCCCTGCGTGATACGTTTCCCATTATTCTTAATATGGAGAATGATACTTTCCTAGACCCCCCTAGCCCTCTGAACGTGTCACGTATTTTGTAAATGACCCCAAACGCCCTACAATACTTAAAAAAGTTAAATACATATCTGAATTAAAAATACAGAATTTTCAACAGCAAAAAAATGCCTGTTTTTTCTTTAATTTCGAAAAAAATTTAATATCCTATCCTGAAGCTTTTTAAAGGATAAAAAAAACATATATACCAACTTTAATGCCTTCTTAACAATTTAAGCCTATTTTTGAACTTTTGGGTTTTACCGCACCGACTAATTTTAAGGCTTGTGTTATATAGATTAAGCCCACGAATGTTCATCATTTTTCAAATCATTTTTTGTCGATGTGACTCGAAACGTATAAAAGAGACAACTCCATGTCTTCGACATTCCGCCTTGAAGTAAATTCTTCCTTGTAAAATTATAAGAAGTTCGGCTACTCGTACCGAAATTTTGGTACACGTGGCCACGGTCTTATAAAAATTATTTATTTTTAGTGTGCAGTTTTCACCGACCTTGGCCAGATCCTTTCTTTGTTGAACAGTCCGTAAGATTTTAAACTTCACGTTTCGTTCAAAAGTGAATGTCTCTTTTATAATTTACAAAATAAGTATATTAAGGGATTTAAAGCATATGCTGATGATTCGTTTAAGTAATGTAGTTTCTTCTGTATTTGAGAACCAAAAGGTCCTATTTGGAAATGTAAAATATAGTAATTATATAGCTATTACGAGCTGAAAATTACCCCCGCTCTACGCCTAATTAGCATATATAAAGCGCCGCCTCTTTGAGGAGCTCAGTCCTATACCTGTACTCATAAACGTAAATAAAGCGCTCGAAGTCAGAGATTGACTTCGAGCTTACACAAAAAAGCGCCTTAAGCATTTTTATGCATAACATTTTGGCGATCCTGCCAGGCTTGCTCTTTCGATTTCGGTATCCACGGATACAATAGAGAAGTCCTATGAAAGCAATTCTTGTGACGAACCTTGGAAAGAAATTCTACGGAATTCATTTAAAACGAGAAGGGAAAGAATTTTACGAAATTCACTTGGACTCCGGATCTACCTACGGGTGAACCGACAACCTGAAAAGTAGGAAAACTGTGGTTAAAAATAGCTAGTAAATTGAGTAGCTGCTATGCAACGTAAAACCCCGTTTTCCGAAATTCAAAAAATTGAACGAGGCCCGTGATCAGGCGGAAGACGCAGCTGCGTTAGAACGCTTGGAAGACAGACGAACAGTCATCGGCCATCACCCAAATCCAAGTTAACGAGGAACTCCACGGACTCCAAGTTGCTAACCAGAGAGGATCAAGCCATCCAGCGAATTTAGAAAAAACTATAATGTCGCCCCTCTGGACCTTCCTGCTGGCTCTAGCACCAATCATCAGTGCTAACTACACCCTCGAGAAAATTCAAGGAAACATTTATATCGAGGAAATCTTCAAAGTACACTTGTTTAATGAAAAGTGGAAAATGGTCATAGCTATCAATATGAAATCCACCGAAAACCGGATTAAATCCATCGACACCACCATTACTATGGCAGAACTAGCCTGTAACAAAAAATGCACACCTTATTATGAAATCCAATTGGTTAGGAGCCGCTACAATATACTAGCTAGTAAAAACAATATCCTATACAAATTATTAGGCAAACAACGTCAAAAAAGAGGATTAGCGAATTTTGTGGGTGATATATCCAAAGCGCTGCTCGGAACATTGAGTGAATCCAACATGAAACAAATTAACACCGAATTTTACACAATGTATAGAGATAACAAAATCATAGCTAGCATCCTGTCAAATCACACAAAAATACTGAAATTAATCTTAAACTCCTCGTCAACGGACCATAAATGGATAGCTGCCCAGAAGAATGCAGAAGGACAGTTTGTAAGAAACATCACGCACGGACTGAATGCTCAAAAATGCTGAAAGAAACTATTAGAGAATTCGAGACATCTCAACGTACGCGATACCAGCTTGACAATGAAGAAGAGAACTACCAGCACATTGTAGACATCAGTACCCTCTTCGTAGCAGTAATCCAAGGCCTATTTACGTACATACTGGAGGTACCGGTAGTTAAGAAAGAAGAAGGTTCCTTGCAAAGAATAGTCCCTATCCCGATACAAGTAAATAAAGTCCACATATCAATAGTCCCAGACTATTACATGATCATTAAATACCGAGACTCTTATGTGCCAACCGACAGACAGACCATTGACAAACGTAAACAGATAGATGTGTATAAAATATGTAGAAGAAACCAACCTAATGTCAAGTTAATAGACAGCGAATCTTGCGAAGCCAGTTTACTTGAAAGATACTCGGAAAGCAAATGTAATCAGTCACCTTACCTGCTACACAAGGAAACTTTTATACCTATAATAAATGGTTATATTATAGTACATATTATAGTGTACCCTCCAAACCATTAGATTTAGACATAAGAAAAATCATATGAAACTCATATGACGCAATGGCTAAATGTAACATACGAGATAAATTTTGAACAAAAAGACATTGCCGGGTTAGAACAAAAATTAGTACAACTTCCAAAGCAAATATCTCACGAAGAACTTGAGCAAGACAGAATTAGCCTAGACGACACCGAAAATATTTTACATACTATTGCTACCAACAGAAGGCTCAGTACTTGGAAAGAAACTAGTTTAGAATGGTTACAATATTTAGGTTAGGCCGCTTTAGGACTAGTTACTCTGTATACTTTAGGTAAATTAGGTATCATCGATTGCATAAAGGGATGCTTTCCGAAAACAATCAAATTATTCAGTAATAGAAATAAAGTAGTCCACCAATCCCATATTGTAACGTACCAAACCCATCCAACTCCCGAATCATTGACAAACTACGAAGCAGGTAGCATAGTTCAAAAAACCTAGCCTTTAAAGATAAAAAACAAAACTTAGAGACTAAGTTCAATCTAAAAAGGGGGTTGTTACGAGCTGACGATTACCCCCACTCTACGCCTAATTAGCATACATAAAGCGCGGCCTCTTTGAGGAGCTCAGTTCTATACCTGTACCTGAAAAATGAGGCAGTGGGGCGCTTTTGAAACTGGAACTTCGAGAAATCGCTTTTCGAGAAAAACATGCTCCAAGTTGGCGAGTGCCGTAAGCGCTCGTGTTATTTTTTTCTCAAATCTAAATTTTCCCACTTCCGGACACTTGCGAGACATAAAAATATAATATTAAGATAGTGTAGGCCTTTTCCGGCTTTTTATTGTTTTTATTGAAAAGTCGCCAACATGTTTCGACTCGAAACCGAGTCCTTTTCAAGGCGCTGTTCCTACTACTTGTATAAGAAAATTAGAAACAATTTCATTAAAGTTTCTCTAATTTAGCTTGCCACATGGCTTTGGAATTAAATTCTTTTTTAAATTGTAAAATAAATTTTAATATTTGCGCTAGGATCTATCTCCCATGAGACAAATTAAATCTTTTTCTTGAGGACATTCATAATTATGCTCTACGATGAACGCTTTACGATGAAACTGTTTCGAATTTTCGTATACAAAGAACTGCGCCTTGAAAAGGACTCTAATTCGAATCGAAAGATGTTGACGATTTTTAATAAAAATATCAAGAAACCGGAAAAGGCATACTCTATCTTAATATTCTACACTACCGGAAACAATAAAAACTTGAAATTATTATGTTAACAGATAGAGCATAGATTGAAGTATGATTTCCCGTCGAAAACCCAAAATTTGTATTTTTGAACCTTCCCAATAGAAAACTCACAACGGGCGCAGTACCGTCCCAGTAGTGGTCTGTACTGGCGCATTACTGGCAGCTAGTGCTGGTGCCGGTACTGGCATATCTCTGGGATGATAATGATATTCTGTACTGGGGTGCCAGTGCTGGCCTAGTACAGGATATTGATACTGGCGTAGTACTGCCACAGTAGGAAAATCACAATGGGCGCAGTACTGTGCCAGTACGAACTAGTAATGTCGCGCTACTGGCACTCAGTACTGCACTGGTGCGGTACAACACACCGCCGGATGTATCATCATACGACTGCATATCGTCCGAATATTATTTATAATTTCAAAAATTGAAATTTCATTCAAACGTTTCTTTTAATTTTAACACCCACTACTGCTATCCTCTGACGATATGAAGAAAAAAGGTATTTAAAAAATAAACATTAATTTATTGGGAGTATTTTGACTTTAAATATTAATGGTCCTGTTTAGAGTTAATACATATATTCAATTTTTAAATATTATATATCAAATAAAATTTCTAACGCTATGGGGTATCCAACCTACATCTATACCTAAATCTTTCGCCTAGCAGTTGAGAGTCTTAAGGGGATTTATCAGCATTATACAATGGATTTGCAGTTTCCGGCCGCACGGCTGAATATTTTTGTCTGATTTTTTGCATACCTTATCTACATATGGGTCTCTTTTGTTGTTAAGTCTCGGGTTTTTGAAAAACTATTTATATTTTACGTTATAAAAAAAAAGAAAAGAACAATAGAAAAAAATGCAGTGATTCTCAGTACTAGCTGAGTGTGTATTTTCGACATCTAGCCAATCGACCCTCCTCAAATTTTAGGAGGCAGACTACCCGGAGCGGAAGTGGAGACCCGGGAGCGTGTCGAATTACCGGAAACGAATCACCCTTTCATTGTTATAAGATGCAGGCCGGTTAAAAAAACTGAAATTATGAAAGCATCGCGTGATTCAATTTTAATTAGCAGAAATAGTTCATTCATATAATTTCAAGAAAGTGAAAAAAAGATTCATGAAAATCGGTTAATATTTGCAGTAACAATAGAAATGTTGAAGTGCACACGCTACTCTCTAAAACTGAATCAGTGAAATTTTAACTGAATCAATCAGTAGTGTAGGTCTTCACTGAAAAATCAGTGGTTTTTACCTTGTCACTGGGTAAATCAGTGAAAATTTTCATAGAAATAAATCAGTGAACCTAGAATGAATGATACACCCAATGATTGTTTTCACTGATTAATGCAGTTGGAAATTTGTCATAAAAATAATGAAATTTGACACTGAAGAGCATTTGTTTCAACTTCCTTGCGAAATATCAACTGTCTAGACGGATTAAAAAAATTATTATTCTATTTTACGTCTCCTTTGAGTGCGATATTTAATTTGCAAAAGGTTAATTTTTATCAGCTGATATGCACACGCGTGACGTAATAAGGACTCGAAAGCCACCGAAGGTCGCGCCGAGATGTTCAGACGAAATCGTCGGTTTATCGGTTCGCTTTGACTATTATTATTGGCGCAAGCTAAAATATATAATTTATTCAGAGTGCAAAGTGTAGTTTTACGTTATTTCAGTGGGTCATTATAATGGTGATTTCCGAGAACGAGTATTTAGAAGTGAGTAATAAGTAATAGATCATAACCGAGAAGTTCACAGCTCGACCGATGGAGTGTACACTGACTTCAAGTGATTTCAGTGTCTTCATGTGAATTCAGGAGAATTCACGCCAGTGACATCAGCAAAGGTGTACATCTGACTTTGCGAGTTGTTGACCACTCGATTATAAATCAAATAAATCACATAACCTCCATTATCGAGCACGTTGATACGTATGTATGTATGTATGTATTTAGTTATTTTCACTGATCTAATCAGTGATATTAAATTCACTGATTGGATCAGTAGCTTTTCACTGATTCTCAGTGACTACATTCTCACGATTTCAATCAGTGAAATTTCACTGAAAATCAGTGAAATTTCACTGATTCAGTTTTAGAGAGTAGTTTGCCAAGATGCACCGTGGTATGGGAGGAAATGCATTTTTATAATTCAAAAGGTCTACAGCCTTAAATTTTGCCCCAATCCGCAATTCATTCTTTTTAAATTGAAGGGCGCTAAATTGCCAAGAGCACCTTAGTCAGAGATTGTTACATTTTCGTTTCTTTATTTATTATATGTGTACTTGAAGCATGAGAAAATCAAGATTTTTCACAAAATCATTATTTGCTCTTCAATAGCGGCTTGCATCTAATGAAAATCATCTTAAATCGATGTAAGAGTACTCCCAGAATGCAAATAATTTGATTACTGTCTGTTTTCATTGTTATGAACAAATAACATTAACAAATAGCCACATAGTGCGGCCAGAAACTGCAGATCCATTTTATAATGCTGATAAATCTCCTTAACCATTGCGCTAAACCTACGAGTTGAAACTCGATGAAAATCCCATCCTCGTAAGATACAGCTCAAAAAAGTTGAAATACCAAATTTTAAACTCTCTTTTTCTAATTAAATATTTATTATTATGCGAGGTTATGTAAGTGTAAAATATACGAAATCTGAACAGGAATGTCAATAAAATATTTTTCAAATAATTTAAATCGATTACAATTTTCCTTCGTGTAATATTTTTTTTTCGCGTTTTTTTAATGACGGAACTTAGAAATTTGATCGTGAACTTAAACAATTTTTTAATAACAACATTTTTTTAACTTTAGTGTAAGGTTTGGTTTGTAGGTGTTTTAGAACATTTTACAGCGTTTAAGATTGATATAAAATGTAATTTTTCTGAACATTTACAATTTTTCATAAAGATGGTACTTGGCATTTGTTCTTAAAAATAAAAAAGGGGAAAAAAGTTGTTTTCGCGACAGTTGTATTTATAGTTTTTTTAGACATTTTAGAACACATGAGCCATATTTTTAAACGTAATAAATTTTTTTTAAATATCTATGCTGTCGGCATAGTACTACGCCAATCGTGGAGCCAGCCAAATACACGGGGAAAAATGAATGGTCAAAGTTAGAGGGTCAAAATTTAGACAGCCAGTCCATTCTTCTAGACGGTCTAAAGAGCCATCCAGAATTTTTTTGACATAGTCGGAGAGGCTCTCATTTTATGACCAGTCTGACAGTTATAAGAAAGTCAGACTCGCTATCAGGGATAAGCAAGGTATCCTTTCGGAATGGTCAATACGATCATCTTGTATTCACTTATTTCGACAATCCACGGAAGAGCAAATGACCCATCGCGGAGGGCCAACCTGATTAGTTACCGTTGGCTTGTTCATTTAAAATGATTGAATGTGTAAGTCAAATGTTCACAACAAATAATAATTGTAAAGTGCATAAGAATATTAGGAATAATTGTAATTTCATATTTAGGATAAAAAAGATATTCCTTTCTTTAAAATTAAAATCGATAATTTATTTTTAAGGAGAAAATCTAATAAATAATTTAAATTTCACTTTATAAGTATTCCTTGTGAGCAAAGAATTATTTTTAATAACTCAACTATTATTATTTGCTGCACACAATTGCTTTTCACATGTAATCATTTCAAATAAGCGCGCCAAACTGAACCATTCCGACTGTCGACGCACTGTGGTCTAGACTCTAGGTCGAGAGCAGGAGTCCGCAGCAAGGAGAAATTTCTAGAGTTCTGCTCTTTTAACACATGTCTCGTTTCTACTACTACGCCTCCTCACTGAGCACGGAAAACTTCCGTCTCACTCTTTCAGCTGAGAGAGGAGACGGAGTGGTGGAAACGAAACACGTGTTAAAACAGCTGAACTCGAGAAATTTCTCCTCGCCGCGGACCCCTGTTCTAAATCATTTTCAGAGTGAGTGAATGTCATTGAGCCGTTCAGCGTCACATTTGCTCTTTATTGAACTTAAACTTGTTTTTAACAAGTTTAAACTGCTTTTTGATATTTCGAACATTCGTGGAGAATGAAGTGCATAATAACATGATAGAAAGTGAATTAAGCTTAATCTTTTGATTTTTCAACGTCAAATTTTATGCTTCCAAGGGATTTATGATGAAGGCGTAACTGGACGTTCAGCTATCAATTTTTTGTCACCGTGTCGTTTGAAACTGAAAACGTGCAAAGAATTGCAGCATTCATTGATGATGCAGAAAGTAATGAGACGTGGCGAGATATTGGTTTCTGAATTCACTTCAATGTTTGGAATCTTACAATTCAGTGTAACACCGTGCCGTGTCCTTAGCCTCTCGTGCTCCAAAAAATATATTGTCATTGTGCACTTTTTTTGCATATCAAATTATATCTCATACCCCTCACTCTCCACAAAGAATAAAAAATGCTTTCAAAATTCATGTATTTCATATAAATTTTCAGGTTTTAGGTATAGGTTCCACTTAATTTTATAATTTCCAGTCTCTTATAAGAGAGAGGCAGGAATAAGTAGGAAAAGGACAACAAATATGGAAAATGTAGGATAATCAAATCGACCTTTCAAGATGGCCAGGTCGAATGTCCGAGGAGATCAAGTCGACTATCTGATATGACCTAATCGACCTTTTATAATGATCTATTCCGCCCTCTGTGATGATCGATTCGAATCTCTATGATGCTTGAGTCGACCGTTCGTGATGACCAAGTCGACACTTTGAGATGATCAATTTGAACCTTTTGTTTTAACCTCCTAGAGATAGTCGCTTTTAGCCATCTTCAAGGAATGTCCTATAGTTGACCCTGCAATGTAGTCTGTCTGCACATCTAGATGGCCAAAATGACCTTCCATTTTTCTCCGTGTAGCCAGTATAGACGAGGACACAGATAACATTGAGCATGCATAAATAGTGTAACGCAGTTTCTCTTCGGATTCATGTTCAGGACGTCCTAGATAATAAAAAAATCCAGGGTGCCGGCTTCTCATAGTGTGCGTTTACCCGTGGAGTGGGGGTAGGGGGTGAGCGCAAGGAACGGCGGTATCTCTTACAAATTAATCAGTTAATTTGCAACTTTCTAATAAAATTAAGTATATTTTCTTTATTTATGTTTAATTAGACATATTTTAAACAATCTGACAAGGGAAGATCCTCAGGTGTTCAGCGCCCGTAGGGTTATAACCGGTCAGTAAAGATTCCTTGAGCTACCCACAACAAAGTTCAACCTATCTTAGCCCCTACTTTTTTGATGTTTTTCCGCCTCAATTCTGCAAAGCTTTGAATTTTAACCTTTTTTTGCGGGTTTTCACATGCAGTTAAAGCAAAAAATTTTAACGTTTGTTCTCCTTGTTGCAAAATCCTTTCTAGTATTGAACCGATAGGTTATTCTTTATGTTTTTGAGGATTCTTTACACGATTCTGATGTTACCTTTTTATTATAACATCACCTTCATGAAGAACTTGACGTCTTAATTGATCATCTTGTAAATTCTACGATAAATCAGGCCTGCAAATAATGGGGTCATGTCAGTTGTTGGAAAGCGGAGGGTCATTTCCGAAGTACATGTATATATGCATGTCAATTTTATTTCCGCTTGAGTAACAAACATGCCACGAAAAGTATGAAAGAAAAACTCTCATTCAAGGTTTTTGTTGGAAATATCGTTAAAATTAGATTTATCACCTATCGTAGAATTTACAAGATGATCAATTCAGACGTTAAATTCTTCATGGAGATGATGTTATAATAAAAAAGTCACATCAGAATCGTGTAAAGAATTCTCACAAACATAAATAATAACTTATCCATACAATACTAGATAAGATTTTGCAACGAGGAGAAACGAACGTTAAAAAACGTGCTTTAATTGCATGTGAAAAACTGCATAAAAATGGTTAAAATTCAAAACTTTGCAGAGTTGATGTTGAAAAATATCGAAAAGGTAGGGGCTAGGATGGGTTGAACTTTGTTGTGGGTACCTCAAGGAATCTTTTCTGACCGGTTATAACCCTACGGGCGCTGAACACCTGAGGACCTTCCCTTGTTAGTGAAAAACTCTGTGAAAAACTCATATCATCCCTTTACAGCCACCCTGAAGTATCAATTATTCCCAGAGCGGCACGTTTACAATGCGCATTTTGTGAAGGTTTGGACTCACGATTAGAATTTCAAAAACGCAGCAGCGGAAAATGGGAAAGAAGCATACGTTTCTTAAAATATTAGATGTATACATATTATTAACCCGGTGCGGATGTTATAGGATCCCCGGCGCAATGAATGAATGGGGGAAATGCGCACAGTGATACTTGTAGTGAATATGTACGGCAACCGCCCGCAAAGGGTTAACTTATATATACTTACATATTCGTGTTTTGTTACATAGGTGTATCGATACATTCAGCAAATGACCAACCACAAAGAGGAAAACAGAATACAGACTTTTTTACAATGACAGCCCTAGCGGACCGAACGAACGGAACGGAATCGCTACAGCGTATCTTTATAGTATCCACATCGTATTCTCTCTGTATCATGCAAGAAAAACTCATTAGAAAATGAAGATGAACATTCAACTTGTTGAAATTCGGATTCTACGTGAAATTTTGCGTTAGAAGGTCACGGAGTAATTGCAATAGTTTTTCTTGCAACGATAAAAACTTAAGAAAAATATAATACTTATCGACAACGTGGACTGAAGGCGACTTCAAGGTGACTTCAAGGTGACCTTCTAACGCAAAATTTCACGTGGAATCCGAATTTCAACAAGTTAAATGTTCATCTTCCGTTTTTAATGAGTTTTTCTTGCATGATACGGAGAGGATACGATGTGGATACTATAAAGATACGCTGTAGCGTATCCGTTCCGTGCATTCGGTCCGCTAGGGAGTGTCCTGATGAACAGTTCTTTTTACATATGCACGGTCGAATCAAGTCATCAGGAGCGTATTTCCTACACATAAGAAAGGCCGAAGTTCGTTGTCATCTCCTTTGATGATCCGAATTGTGTAAAGTCGAGGGGTTCTCTAAATCAGGTTTTTTATCTGATTTTTGCCTTACTTCACCAGCTTAACCTTTTCCCATAAAAGTACAAATATTTCAACAAAAACTTCTACCACATTCACCGTGGGGCTGAACCAATACTAATTGCTAGGTGTTTTTATATGGGATTTTCTGGATGATTATTTATTATGATTATGGATATACACGCACCTTTTAATTAAAGTTGGTTCAGTTATTGAATAATCGTTCAGTAATATAATTTCAACTAACTTGGGGTCCCACTTAACGTACTTCCTGCTTGCTTTTCCTTTGAGAGTAACAGAAACTTCTCCCTCCGCTTTATTTTCTCCTCACTTTCGTACGTTGAGCAATACGTTTTATGCCAAGAGAAATTTTGAGTTTCATTGGTTGGTTGAAATAATTTTTAGAAACGCTGAGCAATGTCATCCTTTCTTCATTCCGCAGCTTTCTTAATCGTTTGAAAACGGCCTTTTTGCGGCTTGCGAATTAGATTTTCTGACTTTTCACAAAACAGACACTGCACTTCACTATTATTGATTTGATCCCACTTTTGTCTTAGATCGACTGACATTATGCAAATGCAATATCCAGCATCTCTAAAAACACTAAGGCAAAGCTATAATATCAAAGCAACAAGAAGCGGACGCGCTGAGATTTGTTCGTTCGCGCTCGTGGGCTCGAAGCTACTAAACTCTGAGGTTTATTCCCAATTATTATTATTATGGTCGGTTTAGTTCGAAGAAAAATTATATTAACAAAAAGTTATCTCTTATAGGTATATTCCGAAAACGGTATCTTTGGCTACATAGTATGACTATGTGGTGACGAAATTGTTTATTGTTTATGTAACTGGAGTAGGACCGAGCAGAACGTGTGATCATCGAAAGAACACTGTAAAAAAAAAGTATCATTTCAAGGCTAGTTTTCGGTATTGAAACAGTCCTCCGAAAATATAGTCTCGGATGGCTCCCCATTCTAATGCCACTTTATTTTAATGCCACTAAACGACGTTTTAGTGCAACTTTTTTGGATCAAAACAGGACTGAAGTGAGAATCGAATTTCAATGACGTAACGGAGCACATGGGACGTCCGTGAACTGTCTCTGTAACTTTGTTCGTGTTGTTTTGACGGTTATATGGCTTTCGTCATGTAGAGTCATTGCAAACTCTTGAAAATTGAACAATAAAACTATGTCTTTACAAAAGAAAACTCAGAGAATAACCCGAATGTGAAAAAACGAATATT
>CAKNWT010307253.1:0-11221 GCA_932066315.1 Andricus coriarius | reverse complement strand
TTGACTACTTTTTTGTTTTTCGAATAGGTTTTACGAGGCAAAAAAATCCGCTCAGGGAAATATTTTAATTTAATCAAAAATGGTTCACCAGAAGCATTCAAAATAATCTCCTCTTCATAACATTGAGGTACCTGAAAATAGCATTTAACTTTTTTAAAAGCCACGGTGTAGGGCGTGCAAAAAGAAACATTTTTCTTGTCTTGACTTTTTTTCGTATTGTGCATTGTTTGGTTGAAAATGTTAATTTTCGAGTTTTTAGGTTCAGGGGGTCTCAAAACGTGGACATTTGACAAAAACCGGCGGGGTCAAATTTTGTCAAATTTAATATTATTTAATATTTCAAAATTATTAAAAATTAATTTTTAGAAATGATATATTATTCATAATTAATAATATCTAATTTTTTAATAAATGAATTTAATTCATTAAATAATTTTTTATAAAAATATTTTTATAAATATACAAATTAAATAATTATTTAAAAAATTTTGAAATGAATTTTGAAAATTTTGAATGAAAATGTAAAAATTAATTTTCAACTTAAAATGGAAGAGTTACATTTTCAGTTAGATAATTAATTTTTAATTCAACACAAAAAAAAACGAATTTTCAACAAAATAGTTAAATTTTCAATCAAGGGGATGAATGTTCAACTAAAAAGATGATTCTTCAAAAAAAAAATTAATTTTCAAGAAAAAATTTCGGCATTCAACCAAATGAAGTTTCATTTTCAACCAAAAATATGATCAACTCCGAAATTGTTGAATAATGTATATAATGTACACAAACTTTCCTATGTGCCGCTGCAATCCCCCCCCCCCCGAAATTTTTGCAGTTGCAGGAAGACCCCCCCCCTTAAAGAATTTTTCTGGCTACGGCCTTGCTCAATTTCCAGGTTTTCCCTGACCTACGGCCCCCTGAGCACGAGATAAAAAATTCGAGATCTGATTTTTCTGATTCGAGCCGACAATGCCTGAGGACTCAGGTCATCCTTTCCATCACAATTGAGATTGAGGCTCACCTTCGAGGTTGTGTGTTGTGTTGCGCCCCTCCACAGTCTTGCCATCCGAGCCTCTCCGAACTTTGCCGAACACAAGCCGAACTCCCGGCGAATGTCGGAAAACTTCGCCAGTCTCTCACGGCTGGCCGAACTGTCTGGGTGTTTTCTGTAGTTACCTTCGAATTCTCACGTTTCCTCGTTAACATAGATGACTACGGTAAATCCGCCAAATCAAAGATCGCGAATCTCGAGAGTGGCGATCGTGTGATTACGGTGACGTTTTTCCGAAGTGCGAACTTGAGTTTTTCGAATTTTAAGTTGGTGACGCTACTTTCGTGACCGGGCTGCTGTTTGAACTTCGCCGATTTGGATTTCCAACCCCGAACTTCCTGTGGATTTACATCGAACAACCAACGAGGAAAATCCATCCAAAAAGGTAGGATTTCCTCGCGAATCTTCGTACTAGAAAAGAAAACTGTGCTCCGAAAGTGTGTTTTTTTTTGTTCTGTGACGCTAGTGCGGAGGAACTTCGGCCTGCAAACATGGATTTAAATTTTAAAAGGAAACTTTTGCTATTCCAGTGAAGCCGTAGATAGAATTCCGCTCAGGTTATACTCACAAGCTGTTCTCGAAAGAAACGTTATCCGTTTTATAGAATTTCTACGATTTCATCAAGGAATGCTTGAGATTTGATGACCGTGTCGAGGGCGCCTAGGCGTACTGATATTTACTTATTTACTACAAATAACTATTTTCTTTTTTGTACGGATAGCGAGACCGGGAACAGGGAATACTCGTTTCGAAATTTCTGTACGAATAGCTCAATTTTCGGGGTACAAGTATACACGGATTAAATCGGGTTAGTTTCGAAGTGAAACCTAACCTTGTGATTTTGGAGCAAGTAGAATTACCCGGAAAGTCATTATAATGTGATATATTTCTGAGCGGACTATTTTTTTTTATAAAAACATTTACCGTGTTTACTGTTTACTCATGCGAAAAATTTCACAACACGTGGGAATTCTAACTTTTACACTGTAGAAAATTTGATGTGAAATTCCCTACTAATGATCCTATAAAAAATACCAGTCATTTATAGTGTACAATCACACGCAGGATTTGAATTTTACATTTTCCTTGTAAAATTTCTGGGTTTCTTGAAAAATTACAGGAGTTTTGTTCACTTTCTTTAGAAATAAACAGAAATTCACACGAAATATGTAAAAATTCGCTGACTTAAATAGGAAAAAGATTCCAAGCCTGAACGAAAATTTACTTGGTATTTTTTACAGTGTAGTTTTGTTGGTGTTTTTTTTTTTGGAGATAAATGTAAATCCTAATGTGAACCATCTTAATTGCTACAATTTTAAGTAAAAAATGTAACTAAAGTTCTAAACAATCTAAACGTTTAAATAAACGAAGTAGAAAAGAAATTATGAAGTTAGCCCAGTGGAATTAGTTCAGGAAGGCGTGAAAGTCAGTATTATTATCAACATCAACCGATAATTAATTTTTAGAGAATGGCCGCCTTTACACAGGTTTCTTCCGACTTGAAAATAGTGTTGAATTACCTTGTCATAAAAAAATTTTTTTTGAGTGTGGTAAGTGCTTCCACAAAAGAAATTTTTGGTCAATCGTTAGTTTTACAAAATCATCCAAATGAATGGCTTTATACGCTTCTTTCGAATTAAAAATAGTGTTAAGTTACCTTACTATAAAACAAATGTTTTGAGTGGGGTAAGTTCATTTTTATGATTTTTTTTAAACTACGGGTGTCTTTAAATTTGGTCCCGGAAGCTGTTAACCAACTCAAAAAACTTATTTTATGACAGAGTAATTTAGCACTAGTTTTAATTCGAAAAAAGTGTATGAAGGTGTTTGTTTTGATGATTGCGTGATTTTCTAAAATTATGGATGACTACATTTTTTCCGGAAGCTCTTACCCATTAAAAATTTTATTTTAGGACAAGGTACTTTCAAACTATTTTAATTCAAAAACAGTGTATAAAGGCTTTCATTTTTATGATTTTGTAAAACTAAGGGTGACTTTGAATTTTGTCCGGAAGCTCTTACCCAAATAAAAAATTTGTTTTATGACAAAGTAATTTATCACTATTTTTAATTCGAAAAAAATGTTTAAAGGCGTTCGTTTTGATAATTTTGTAATGATCTAAAACTAAGGTTAACTTTACATTTTTACCGGAAAATCTTGCCTGCTTAAAAAACTTTTTTTATGCCTATTTTTGATCCGAGAAAAGTGTATAAAGGCGTTCGTTTTGATGATTTTGTAAAACTAAGGGTGACTTTAAATTTCTTTTCCGGAAGCGCTTATCGCACTCAAAAAACTTGTTTTATGACAAGATAATTTAACACTATTTCTGATTTAAAAAAAAAGTGTAACATCCGCAAGTTTAATTTCAGAAAATTATCTCTTGTTTATTCATTTCCATTTCCTTTATTTAAACGTTCTTACTTTCGAACGTCTTAATTTGAAAATTTCTTAAAACACTTACAATATGATGGCTTTCATTTCGTTTAAATATACTTATAAATTCAAAAGTTTACATTTGAATGAGACTCAAGAGAATTTATCTCATCTCCTTAATTCTTAAACAGAAAAAAAAAAGAAATAAATTTGATCATAATGAATGGATTTTAAATCAGTGAAACGGTAACGGGGGTAGGAAATGTTTTTCTGACAAAGTTTTGTTAATGCCCGCGTCATGAGTTTTCTGTTGTGTCTACGTTCTACAATTATAATGAACCTATAATCTCGGGTTTCTTTATTATCATAACTAGTTAATGAATCTACTTACTTTTGGCATAATTATATGCAATACAGTACTTGACGAAAGCGTTTTGATCGTTTTGACAAATCGGATTGGGCGTTTCTTTTATGATTACAAATCGTTCCACAATTTAATGAATAGGTGTTAATAAAGCAAATGAGGAAAGCATATTATTTTTCAGATTTAATTATAGGCCTCTCGAAATTGTACATTTTTTTATATAAAGTGTCTATAGATAGGCGGTCCGTGCTCGAACGGTATTCTATGGTTTAATTATTTAGGCCGGGAACAAGATATTAAGGTTCTTTATAAATGGGTATAAATATATCAAAATAAAGATAGAACGGAATCTATAAAGTCGTTATGTGCTTAATGCAGAAATGGGGTTTTATTATGGATCAAGAATGGTATCTAAATGGCACCTCTTTTTTTATTTTCAGTTTTATTGTTATTCAAAGACGGCATAAAGTCCATTTTTAGGTGCGTATAATGCAAATATATGATCATGATCAGTGTCTATTGAAGGCTGCATCTGTTTCAATTATACTACGTGTACTATCACCGCGAGCGACGGTAACCGAGGCCAAACATGTTTCACGATTTTTAACGAGACAGTAGGAATGCAGTTTTCATTTATTCACTTCCGCAATTCAGTAAACAAAAAGCAATAGAATTGTCCGAAAATCCATGAATTAGGGAAAGTTATTTTTGTTTGTGACTTGATGCGCGATCCTCAGAAATAGATCTTCAGTCATAGCATGATCCTCAATAATAGTTGACAATTTTTGTAGTTAATTGTTAGTGGCTTCAGGAGTTCAGGGGCTGCAAACGATCAAGCAAAAAAGGTTTGATAATTGATTATTGCAACAAATTTTGGAAGACAAATCCAACTACAAATAATCAAAACAATAGTTAATGTCATAACCGTTTATTTATATGTAGGTATTTGCATTTTTTTTCATCCGCTTTAGGCAAAAGTCGTAATTTTCATTCAATTTTAATTTACAAATGAAATAAAATGCATTCTATTCCTTAAAACATTCTTTACAATTATATTCGTCACGTTCTTATGGAAATTATTTTATTTAGAAATAACACGTAACATTATTTTTAGTTAGTCATTTTTTGAATTAAACAATGTACTAAATGATATTTAATAAAATCGTGACGAATAGAATTACAAAGAACCTTTCAAGGAATAGAATGAGCTTTTGTAAATTAAGCGGAAGAAAAAACACAACTATGCAAATACCTAGATTTAAATAAACAATTATGGCTTCAATTATTTTTTTATTATTTACGCGTAGGTTTCTCTTTTAAAATTGTTCGCAATAATCAATGGGCCTCTTTTGATTAATGTTATCAGTCAAGTTAAATATTAAGAAATATAAGGAAAACACTCAACTTTAAAATCTTTTAAACTCATTCAACAAACTGGAAAATTATTGGAGGTGATTTCTTTACATTCAGGATTGAACAAGGAATATCCTTTCGGTGGGAAAAGAAATATTTATAGTGGAAAATTAATGTCCTCGGCAATAACATCTATTTCTAGAGCGACAAATGAAGTGCACGTAACGTACCGTTTCGTTCCATTTAGCAGTATGTCTCAATGCTAAATAATTTTAAGTTGTGTGCGTGTATTCGTCATTTTGTCAATGTTGACACGAGTTTTCTTGAGTAATTCATCTGTAAATATTTCACATGTGTGGTTATGTATATTTGACATTCCTTTCGGTTATATTTTAGAGCAAGGACGTTCGTCAAAAGATTCTAAAATATATTGATTAGGACCTGGTATTTGCTTAATCAATTAAACTGTATTAATTGATCACTTGATCTATTTATGTCAAATCAAAGACCTAAGCAACCTTTTTTTTTTCGTCAAAAATACTTGGTTTGAGTTAAATATAACTATGTAGGATAGAAAAAGTGTTAATAATAACGAGGGTGTGAAAACGAATAGTCATCAATCATAGGTCAATGATGGAAATCAATTTCGTTAATAATAGGCACCAAGGCTGTGTTTCTTTTAGACAGTATATTCTTTATTTCTACTGTGAAAAATGACGTGTAACAAACTCGGGTTTAAATCAAATATTATAAGTATACTTTTAAATTAAAATTGCCATATGTATCGATGCCGGATCCAATTTCATCCAGAAATAATATATTATTCTAATCCTGAACTTTTATTATTAATTTGTTATTTAACGATACTTTTATTCTTCTCGGCTAATTTAAGGCTTTGGAAACTCTTTTTTTTATATTTCGTGAGCCAAGAAATTGGTAGCATCATTTTGTCATTAATTTTTTTTTTTGCGATGTGAGCAGAATTCTGAAAGGATGCTGATCTTGAAAGATTAAAAGACAGATATTACCATACGTACGTAATTTTACCGGTTCAATGACCTTCGCAAGGTTGCCTTTTGTGTAGCCACACACACACACTCCCTTCAAGATGCTCAATTTCATTCTTCATCAATTTTCGAACGAGAAACGAGAACCTGGCTAAACCGGTTAGCAAAAAAAGACTTTTGGTCATGGAAAGTGATTTAGAAGATAATCATGTCCACGCATGATTCGTGACTCTTAAAACTTCTTAGGCTGGCTAGATTTTCGAAATATTTTGTTCTTGGGAGTTTGTAGAAATACTTTCAAATTAGATATCGTTTGAAATTTGCTACATTTGTAGAACCAAAAAAAGTGAATACGTTCCATTCTTGAGATCTAGACTAATACATTCTCGAGAATAGAAAGGTTCACGAAATGTTTTTGCCTCCAGCGAGACTAATTGAACTTTAACCATTCGAAATTTCTCGCATTGTTCAAGTAACTTGCGATATTCGAAGACTAATTTCTGCTTTATTTTCCGCATTTCTGTTCCGGGCCTTTTGATTAAAGATTATTCACGTGTTTCGTTTTGCTGTTAAACTTCAACCAATTGCAAAGATGTAATATATTTATAAGCTAAACTGCACGAACAGATAATGTTTATAATCAAGATTTGACATATTTAGTTCTTATCAGACATTTCTGTGTGCATACACCTTGTTATCTTATATTGTTCGCGAATTTATTGCGTTGCTAAAATCGTGTTTGAGGTTTCTTTATCTCACCTGGATTAAAGTTTAATTTTTTTAAAAGTTTAGTAGTAATTAATCAATGTTAAATTGCAGTCTAGTCGGTCGATTTGTAATTTATAAAGTTATATTTTATTTTCCTTCCTTAAAAATACAATAACAGGGTATCCCGCGTAGGAAAAGCGGGAATTACATAATTATACGTAAAATTATATTGATGCGGAAAACGTACAGAATTTTATTCTTAAAAAAAAAAAATATAAACTCAAAAAAGCAAAATTGCGTAACAAAATTGGACAAAAATTACAAAGAAGTATTTTTTGAAAAATCAGTTTTTAGTTTTGAACTGGGAATTTTTTATGTTCCATATATGGAGCAGCATGGGCACTTTTTGTTTAGATCGCCGTATTTTACTAAATTTTCGACCAACAAGTGTAAAGTGGCTTGGGAATGTTCAAATGATTCAGAGACGAGACAAAAAGTTTGATAATTAGAAAGAGATGTTCTGGCAACATAAATTGAGGCTTAGAAGAAACAAACATACATAGAAAATACGAAGTTTATTTAGTTGTTTCGTTACGAAAATAAAAGTTTATTACCAACAGTCAGCTGAATAAATATTATGTTTCGCGCCTTATTAGTATGCGTTTGAGAATATTATTTTTTTATTTTTAGTCTCTAAATTCTTTTTCTTGTATCGAGAGCTAGAACAATCTTCCCAAAGTTTCATTTTTATAAAATGCAGTTTGAAATGACAAGAGGGTGACAAGAGGGCTGATAAAAAGTCGCCCCCCAAAAAATGGATATAACTACCAAATAGAAAATGCGAATACGTAAAAGGTACACTGGTGCGAATTGCTTCTTTTTCAATGTTAATATAAAATATTCAATATATTGAACATGTAATAAATATCTGGCATATATTACGCATATTTAGCATATATCTTTAATATAGTGGGGATAAGCCGCTGCAGCTGTGCCTGCGTAAATGCCAACAAAATAAACAAATTTCCCGGTCGAATCCGCACCAGAGTACCGTTTGAGGGTTAATTATGTTCGAAATAAGCTGAAAAAGGGAAAGTTTCTTGAAGAAAAGTAATTTTTATACTTACTAAGTTATTATTGAGCTGTACCATTGCAGGGCCATTTTTCTCAAAATTCGTCAACTTTTTTCAAATTTATCATCAGGAAATATGCTAAACGTTACTTCAACTCTCACCCCTCCTCCCATTTTACCAACCGTAATATTTGTTGCAACCCCCTTCCACTCTCAAATGTCCGCTGGGGGTGACATGTCCTTATCACAAATGTAAACTCTGTGTCAATGATATCGCTGTAGGTTTGTGTGCGACAATGCTAGAATATGCCGTGTGAAAAATAACCTAACGTAACTTTATAATTTTTGTTTTGTTTAATATTTTAGTATACTGACGTTTACATGAAATCAATTACACATATTTTAGAGAAAATATGGGCAGAACTTGTATTGTAACCTCCTGCCGATTGTCTGTGTCACGGGCAGGAACGGGAACGCCTTTTAGAATGGATAGTAGCGAATAGAAATCAGGGGGAAATGCCTCGCTTTTGAATCTTCCATTCGAGAAAATTATTTACAAAAGTATTTGCCTGAATGATTTTGATAAACAAAAGATTAACGAAATCACAGAAAAACTGGGGGTACGAAACCTTTCAGGTAATCGTTCAAGCAGGGTAATAGTCAGCTTATTATACCAAACTGAGGTAAACTTTCCGTGGTCACAGGCTTGTAACCTGCTGCCTCTAGCGGAGTCTACCGGAGATATCGGCGATTCACCACGGACAGTTTACCTCAATATCGTCGTATCACATGCCTGTCGAGCGAGGAGAAATTTAATCAAAGTCCAGACTGGAGAAATTTACTCGAAGTCCAGAGAGGAAAATTTACTCAAAGTCTAGTTGGTGCATTTCCACCACCAATTCTCTCTACTCACTCGAGGTGGTTACTCTCATGAAGATGAAAGGGAAGTGGATGTGGAAAACACACATCTGCGATTTGAGTAGTTTCAACGAAACTTCCCTCGCTAGGCATGCATGTCGTCTCAGTGTCGTCGTCCCGTCGAAAAAGCGTCCCTCTAATTTATTGTACGTTTGCATGCGTCGCTCATCATTGACAAGAGATTTGCTTGTGTTAAGGGCGAATGTGGCGCCCCCAGCGGGTATTTACCGACGTACTTCGTACCCAAGTCGCTCTTAAAAACGTCGTCAAAAGCAAATGTATTCCAGTTAGTGGGGCCTTGCCCTTAACACGATCAAGTAAATCCCCGAAACCCAGAGCACAAATTCTCATGAATTCTGTGCTGGCGAACAGTCGAGTATCAAAATAATAAACACGACGAACGGTACCTCAACTGTTTTGGATGCATCTTTTTTCATAAGTGTGCGTAATGCACTCATACATTGCACATGAACTACCGACCACCGTAATACGCGTACCATGCATGTTTATATCGGACCTGCAAACGTACGTGCATGCGTGCATCGTATATTTTGCTCCGAGAGTTTTACGACAATTGTGTGCAACCTCTTGGTCGCCAAAAAGTCGAAGGTGTCGCGGAGGTTAATGTTCCTCGAAACTCGGGACGATCCTTTTTTTAAAAAGCCCCAGCAAATTTTCATCTCAATTGTGCCGAATTTTCAAACCGTTACTTTGTCTCGAGTCATAAAAAAAGAATTCATCAGGGTGGCCCCTGACCAGGAAACCCGGAATAACCGGGAAATTAGTCTGGAATTTTAAGCTACGGCCCGGGAAATAACTGGTTTTTTTGTTTTAAATCGAGAATTTTTCAGATTTCTTTTTACTTTTGCATTAAGGGCATGTGATACTTCAATCGGGTTCAGTTCCCCCGGGTTTTTGTCCACAAAACTTAAAATTTGTAAAAACTGAATTCGGAGATGCTATAAAATAGAATAACGGACGTCCCCGAACTCTTTTTTTAAGGGATAATAGCAGAAAAATATATTCTACTAAATAAAATTTTTCTGTATATGCATTATTTGGAGGTTAGGATCGGTTGTCAAGCCTCTGTCATTCCGATAATGTCGGTATCTGTTGTACCGAGTGGCATAGAGGGCGTCCTAACGAACATAAATTAAATTATTTATGAAATATATTTTTTGGATTGCCTACAAACAAGCTTAGTTCCGGGACATTATTTACTATGTTTTATTACATGCCCTAAGTTTTCGACCAAAAATATTGTGTAGTTTGAAAGTAAAGCTGCGGGGAGAATTGTAACACACATAACCTCAATATACACACATATTAATCAAATTTAGCAAAATTAATTTTTTTTAATTATTCCACAAGAGAAGAGTTCGGGGACGTCCGTTAGCATGTTCGCTATCATTGCCCAAATTTTTAAGGCAAAATCTTTATTATTGTAGGAAAAAAGCCGGGGGAACCTAACACTGCTAAAATCGATCATTGTTTATGTATCACATGCCCTTAAATATCGTCTCGTTCTTCGAAAAAAAGTGTTCGGAATTGTGTTCAATGTTACCAATCATCTCTATTACAATATCAAGATCATTTTATATTTAGGATTTTAAAAATAATGTTTCATTGAAAAAAGAAGATTCCTTTTAGACTATATATTTAAGATTTTAAAGCTTGTTTTGATATATCGTTCAAATGCTTATTTATATTTCAGATCGAAAACATTATTTTTATATATTGAACATAGTAATTACACAGGTGACCTAAATTTAAATAATTATTGACTAATAATTGATATAATACAGTTATAATTTAGGGATAATCGAAATGTTTCGCCAACAAATTAAAAAAGCGCTTTTCCAAAAAATTGATGTGAAGTTGAAGTGTGTCATATAATATTTTTATTTGAAAAGTCTACTATTAGGGGAGCGGCGGCGAATGCGGCGCACATAAAGGAAAATGCACGATTAAAATTCAAATATAAACTAAAATATTGTAATAAAATATATTTTGTTTAAGGTAAGTGTGCCAGTTATCGGAAGCTTAAGGGGAATATCAGATTTCAAATGCTTGAAAAACTATATTAAACATCTCTAAAACTTAATAAATGGGTTTTATCGAATGGAGTGGACCTTTAGAAATGTAATTTACTTATTACTTACTAAAAATCCCATTAGAATTAATATTATAAGAAGTTTGAAGTTATAAATACGAGAATGTACGGGTTATCGGCAATTTAGAAACCTGGCTGCTTCAGTTATCGGCACTTAAATGTGTGAGTGATCGGCAAGAGCTTTTAAGAATAATTTAAAAGTAAAACTATTTTCTGTGTGTGAATTTTAAGAATGATGGCAGGATATACTTTCAATAATAT
>CAKNWT010307250.1:0-16690 GCA_932066315.1 Andricus coriarius | reverse complement strand
CCCCCTCCCTCCAGTAGAATTTTTGCGTATTAAATAAATAAAGAGAGGAATTTTTAGTTAAATATGCTATCTATAAGGAAGCAATAACTCAAATTTATATAGACAAAACAGGACGTCATACATAGCCCTCCATATCAAATTTCACCTATACACCTGCACCGTTTGCGCAATAATAAATAAAGACAGACATTTTTTTATTAAATATTTATCCAGAATGAAGCAATAATTCATCCTTGTTTTCCTCATAACTATATGACGTAGTAGAAAATGCGAGGATAAAGCAGAATATATAACCTTGAAAGTATTTACGCGAGATAAAAAAAAACCTTAAAGCTGTTTACATGAATTCAACCCTCAAAATTGCCCAATATTATTCCATGACGTCATCAGGATCCTCTGAGAATGCTCTAGAAGCTTTTAGCCTGAACAAATTACATGCATATCCAGACTCAGTCTTGTAAAAGTGGCTCAAAAGTGAGATCCAGAGTCCGTCTTATAATGCGTATCCAGCCTCCGTCTTACTTTTTGATCCAGAACGCCCCCTGTATATCTACTCAAACATGTTGCATTTTATGTTAGAGCTTGCATCTATATAAAACACAGTGTTATAAGGTAACCCTTGTTATAAGGTTACCCTTATAAAACAATTGGTGTTTATTTTGAATTGAAATATATCTATTTTTTCAACAAAAATATTTATAGTCAAAATTTATTTATTGTTTCTTCTCTTCCTAAAATATATATGTTGGCGACCGCATGAAAAGTGCCTTTATGACTGGTTCTAGTTTAGGAGATATTCGCGTTTTTGTAAGTTGGTGTCAAAATAATTATTTTTGGGTTTGAGTTGGCGATGATACTGGGACCTATAGTGAATTAATTTTGACTATACTCATACCCAGATTGTAATTGGAAGTAGGTATATTTCATGTTCGAAGAAAAAATATAACATGTGTGCTTATGGCACTCGCCAAGTTTATATAGATCGTGCGTGCAACGAACTTGAAGTATAAATGATGCACGTTTGTCACATAACAGTCGGGGCACATTGTTACATAGCTGTTACTAATGTGCATTATACAGAACTATACAGAACAAAATTATTATAGAACAAGCGTGTAAGCAAGTTACGTAACACATATTATATGCCTGTTACAGAACGGGTATGTCACATTGTTACATAGCTGTTATTAATGTGCATTACGCAAATCTTACAGAAACACGCAGTAACGCCGTTAAATTTCACTTACATAAAACTGTTACTCACTTGTTATAGTTCATGCGTGTAAACAAGTTACAGAACAAATGTTACATTCTTCTTCTATAACACTTACATCACACTGCTACGGAATTGTTACAACTTTTTTTATGGAACTGGTACATCATCATTCGGTAAATGTGTTACTCAACATTGGTACCTTCGAGTTATAGAACAAATACGTCACTGAACAGTAACATTTGTTATATAACCAGATATAAAAATATTACAAAGCAGTTAAATAATGTTTTTTCTGGGTAGCATACCTTGAATCCTTTTTCCTGCTGAATAATCCAAACTTGTTTTAAAAGAAACCCAAACCAAATAAAACCTTCGGAGCAAAGACGAGCTGAGTCGTCATCCATAACGAGAGTGATTATTTTTACACGGAGGTGACGGACGCAAAGATCAGCCTTCTGTTGGAGTCACGGGCGACCAAACACAAAATTCCTTTAGACTACATGCGGAGGTTCAACCAATCATGACCGTGGTACACGACTATGCGTAGAAAAAAGTTCATGGATGTACGTCACTAACACTTAGCGGCCAAAAAAGTAAAAGAGTAATAGTAAATTCTCAAAATTGTTCATAAAGACAGTCGTAAATTTATGTAGAACACTCGAAAATAAAAGTGTTTAGTGACGCTCCCGCCATTGCCGGGGCTTCCGGTGATGGACTTTCAGAAGTGTTGTGAATTCAGCCATCCCCGTCACATTGTTGATTGGTGGGTTTAGGCCCCATGCCCTCTACGCTGATGAGCGGAATCCTAGTTCCAACGCCATGCTATGAACTCTGGTTTTCATCTAGTGACAACGGATATCCCTCTTGTCTGCGCCATCCCTGGCAAGCTTGGAGCGAGGATGTGCGCTATATGTGAAGAGAGGGAGAGCACCTCAAGTGTCTACTCCTTGTTCGTATGCTATCACATATGTCTTCCTTTTCGACAGCTCGTGGTTTTGCTCCGATTACATAAAAAGAAATGAATGTAATCGGAATATAAATAAAGGTATATTCTCATGCCTAGAGTGCCCCTTTGGAGTGGATGACAATCGCTCTTGTTTTTTCGCGACTAATTCTTTTCTCTAGGTAATGTTTATTCTTCCCGACACATGTGAGCTTTCATGTGATAGGTGAAAAACACCACTGCAGCATTCCATTGGGAGCAATTGCCACCCTTGAAAGTCACACTGGCTCCCAGTTGAACCGCGGTACATCACAGCTATGACCACGTCTCACAACTATGACAGCTCTCTGCATCCATCTTGCAAGTTTCTTGGGATGTTGTTGATACGCGAGTCTGGCTTCGAGGTTACGTACCAGCGATAGCCTCGCATCTCCGAGTGCACCGATCACAAGGACAATCATTTCATCTTAATATCTTGGGAACAATTGTCGAAATTCCCTTGTAAAGCCTCGATACCTCTCCTCCTTCCCCTCGACTGTGATGATGTAGTCTGCTGGAGCCCAGAATTGGATTAAGAATATATTTCGTTTCTGTAAGTCCTGAAGAACGATGTCAGACCTCGAGTGTGCAATGAAGATTGCTGTCCAAAACCTCGGAGCGCTCGGCAGCAAACGATCGCGGCCAGCACCGCAAGAGTGACAAAGGTGGTAGTAAAGAACTATTAGGGCTGCTTTGTGCTGTGGGGATACGTCGTTCCCGCGTGAGTGGGACACGTGGATAGTATGTGTCCTAGGTACTCAGCATATGCCGACAGCTCCACAGCCTTGTACTGGAATGCTCTTTTGCCAATCGTCTCGTGATACCTGAGCGTTTTTAGGAGAGGATTTCCACCATTTTCCAGCTCTTCTGCATATGCATGATCTTACGCGTGGCGATCTCGTAGGCCGTGAGCTCGTGCTTCGCCCATTGAACACCCCAAACGAGTAGAGTAGATCCGAGATGGCAAGCATGTTAGTCGCAGACATCTTGTTGAACGCCGACAGATTAGGAGACCAAATCTGTCGAAGGAGACGCTTGTGTCTGCTTCGGAGAGCCTCCTTCACTGATGTTACATATATCCTGAATGCTTTTCTTAAGTTTGTGTGAAGTGAAATTTTTACAAAATATTCTCTAAACCTCCAGAGGTCACGCAGGTGAATCCTTAAGCAAGGACTCATAGTTTTTCTCTTGTTAATATTACTTTCACAAGAATTTTTTAAACGTTACGAGATCTGAAAAATGAATACAAGAAAATAGGTATATTTTTCCGCTAGGCTATACACATTCGCCGGCGCCCGTGGAAATCCAAACATTCATTTATTTTGGGCCACTCTCATGTGTTTTTTTTACCTAAACAAGTTTTAGGATAGGGTGCCAACAATTAATTGTAAATTTTGTTTCTAAAAACAAAAACGGAAAGAAATTTGAAAAACTCATAAACTATCAGAATTGCGGATGTTTTTCTAAAAGTAAAAAGTGTGGATTTTTTCGAAAAATATATGCGATGTATATTTTCTTCGCGACATAGTTGTATCCTATATTAAAAAGTTGGTTACCATGCGCCATCTGATCTGTGATCAAAGTACAAGACCACATGGGCTTGGTTTCATAGAATAGAAATATTTCAGTATACATACGATTCCCTTTAGGCTCTTTTTTAAAAAGAGGGCTTTTCATTGGCATTGTATTCGTATTTTGAAAAATTAATTTCAATATGATCGAAAATTTCCAAATTTTGAGTACCGTTTTTTCAAATTAAAGCTTTTGAAATTTTTGAAAGATTTGTGTGTTGGGATTTTTTATAATTTTGGTTAATTTTGTATTTAACAACAAAGTTGGGATTTTGTTTAACTTTTCAGAAGTACCGTTTTCGCAAAGATTTTTAGATTGTTGAAAGAAAGTTTTATATCTGTGCTAAAACTATCTAGAAATAATTTGCAGTCGATGAGAATAATAAAAAAAATAGTTTTATTACTTTATGAACAAATTAATGAACAAAAGTTATTTTCGGGATTAGGAATGTTTTGCTTATTGAAATCCAGAGTTTTGGTATAAAATGTGAGGAAATAAAAGTTTTATTATTATTAATTGAAAATAGAGGCTATTAGGCAATTTTTTAAACAATTTTTATAAGCAAATTCCGAGTTTGACTATTTTTCAATGAATTCGAATAATTTTTTTTTCGAAATCTGCTCAGAATGCTCTTGTGGCGACTGTTTGATGTAATACTTTGATTTACAACAATAATTAATTATTTATACAATTTTCATAAACAAATTAAAAGTTTGGCTATTTTTTAACGAATAGGCTCAATTTTGCACGGAATGAACTAAGAATGTTTTTCCGGTGACTGTTTGATTACTTTGCACATTTACAAAAATTATCAATTATTCAAACCATTTTCATAAACAGCTTTAGAGTTTGGCTACTTTTCAATAAATAGGCTCAATTTCTTTACAGAATTAACTGACAATGTCTTTGGGATGACTCTTTGGTTGAAGGAATAGGCTCAATTTTTCACAGAATTAACTCAGAATATCTTTGCGATGACTCTTTTATATGATGCTTTGTAAATTCCCAAGTGTTATGAATTGTTTAAACAACTTTTATAAACAAATTTAGAGTTTGGCTACTTTCAAACGAATAAGCTCAATTTTTAATGACGAAATTAAATAAGAATGTCTTTGCGGTCAAATTTTCTTTGCGGAATCGACTAAAAATATATTTTCGATGACTCTTTGCTATAGCACCTTACAAATAAACAACAATTATTAATTGTTTAAAGAATTGGCCATAATAAAACCTTATTTGCTCTTAAATTTGATACTAAAAATCTCGACTTCAATTATCTAAAAATTTCCAATTCCGAAGAATAACTTTTGTGAATTACATTGTTTATAATGTGATACAAATTTTTGATTAATTATTATTTTCAACCACTGGACATTATTTCTAAATAGTTTTATACAAATTTTTGATTAATTATTATTTTCAACCACTGGACATTATTTCTAAATAGTTTTAGCACAGACATAAGACCATCTTTGATCAATCTGAAAGTCTTCAATAAAATGGTACTTATTAAAAGTTAAAAAAAGTCATCTTTGTTGTTAAATAAAAAATTAACCAAATTTTGTATAAAAAGTCCAAAGACACAAATCTTTTTGAACCTTACAAAGCTTTCATTTAGAAAATATTATTATTTGACTCAAATTTGGAGAACTTTATGTAATTGAACATTTGAATCAATATAGCGATTGAACGATTTCCAACAAAAAATTTCTATATAACGATCAGCCTAATAGGCTTAGCAGAAGGTTAACAGAAGGAATAGGTTAACAGAAGATTGAAAGAGATCGGTGAAAAGGTTGAATTAATAAAGAGATAGAAAGCAATAGACGTAGACAGACAAAAAAGGGACAACTCAGATAATGAAAAGAGGACTGAAAGGGATCTCTCTTAATTTGAATCAGCGAAACTTTAATGGTGCAAATAGCCATAAGTACGTTACTGATTTTGAGAAAAGGATAAACAGGAATAGGCGAAGGATATAGAAGTGAGGATTGAAAGGGATAGTAGTAGAACTATATTAGCAAAGAGGTCGAGAAAGATAGACGGGGATTTGCGAGGGATATACAGGCATGGAGAAAAGGGAATTGAAAGAGATAGGCATAAATCTGGATTAAAAAGGAGATGGTAGAGGTGGATGGGCAAACGATAGGTAGCGATAGAGAAGTGAGGATTAAACGAAAAAGAAGTAAAAGTATACTGAAAACGAAATAGAGAAAGATAAAGATACAAAGATAGCTTTCTATCTTATAAATAGAAACAGCTGACTAGAAAATAGATAGAATTGAGTAAAGCTGGATAAACAATTAATAGAAAGATATGCAGGATGAATGTGGATAGACGAGGGATAGGATGGGATAAATAAATTGAGGAGTAAGCGAACAAAAAATTATAAATCCATTCGAGATGATTCGTCAATAATCAGACAAATTCTGTATTTTAAAAACACTAGAGATAAAAGAAAAATTCAAATAGGATCATGTAGAATGTAGATGAAACCATCTAACTGGTTATCCAATATTATTGAATTATTGATTCTATTAGCTTGGATTAATGCAGTTTTTGTAACAAATTGAACACTTTATTACAAAATATATGAATTTTAATTTATATATACATATATTGAAGGTTACAACATTTTTAAAGTGCAACTTTAATGGAACAGATTTTTTTGTGAACTAAGGGTCAATAACCATATTCGTCGAGTCCTGAAAATGCTAAAACGATGCATAACTCTTTCTTTTTAATGGATTTATCATGTTCTGGTTTCCCACACAATTCTTTTGCTTATCCGTTACTATCTTACAGATAGAAAATGATTAATAGTGAGAGAATTTCTATCTTTTTACTTCGAACAGGGAATACTTAGTCTAAAAAATCGTGAAGAAGAATAATATTGTTCGATTGAAGAGTCGTTTAAAGTACTGGAAGCAATTAACAAAGAGAAAAAAAGCTGAACCCACTGAAATTATAAGTTTTCCAGGTGATTATAAGGTAAAGGATCAAATTACTGAATGTGAACCATATATACCTATATATTCTATCATCAGAAAATTTATTGTTCTTATAAATATAAAATTTCCTTAAACGTTTAAGTAATTATGGTATATATATGACAACACAAGTGGAAAAAGTTAAACAAATTAGTAAGGAGGTTAGTATTATTTATATTTTACTATTTGTAACACATTACTAATAAACATAAATGCAGCTATAACCTTTTTAATAATAAGTACAACTTTTCTATCTAAGTTATATTATTAAAATAAAAACAATTAGAAAATTTTGAACAATTTTATTTTTATAAGAAAGTATATGCACTATGTATGGAATAATAATTAAGATAAACAATACATATTTTAAAATAATACAAACTTTCCTTTTCATTAAATTTAGTCTTTTTTCTTGTTAATTGCTTCCAGTACTTTAATGATTATTATTTTTTTTTCAAACTTGTTCTCGGGTCGAAAAGAACCCAGTTTTCCATCATAGCCACGGACCAGGTCAAGTAACTGATAAGATGAGGATGAAATTAGTTAATTTAATACGATGTATGAAATCTTTTGCGATGATGTTATAGGTACAAAATTAGGAGCATGGTGTAGTTTGCAGTTCGTCTTTTACAGCTGTTATGCTTACACAGTGGCCGCGAGTGCTGGACGTGATAACAGTCGCCTCTGGATGCTTTCTTAGAGCTACCATGTATCACTATAGGTGTTTAGTCGCTTGCTTCCTAATGGTCCAGGAAGTTTCTTGCAATGCGACAGGTGTTTAATAAAACCGTCTTCTGAGTAGCTGCCAGTACCCTTCTGACTCCTAAATGTTCAAGATATTCATTGCATTTTGCGTGCACATTGCATATAGCCAAAATCACAATAGGATGAATAGATTTATGTTTCATATTCCTCCATATGGTCTTTACTTCATGCCTTAGCTCGCTATACTTGTGGATCTTGATTGTATAGGTTGCCTGCAATTTCGGTTTAAGTGGACAAGCAATGTCGATGACGTAGACTCTTCCACCATTTTTTTCTCGCATTACGATGTCCGGTCGATTGGCTCGGATGTCATGATCCGTTTGGATAGTAACTTCCCAATATAAGATGTAATCTTCGTTTTCTAAAACGGGCATTGGAATGTATCTGTAGAAAGGCGTCCATTCTGTTAAGAGTTCTAGGTTTAGGGCAAGTTGTTGATGTATAATGTCCGCCACATCATTATGCCTGTGCGTATATTCTCTTTGAGCCATTACGCAACAACCGTCAATAATGTGCTCGATGGATTCGTTGGTATCTCCATATAATCGGCACCGATGCTGACAACAGGACGCCCTTTCTCAACCAAATATTGGATGCCTCACTATCCACTCGATGTCGATCTAACCTTTTTGGAATGCTCGCCGTGGATGGCTTTATGTCTCCATTGGGTTTCTAATTTCTCTATGGTTTCCGCCCTGATATTCAAGGCCTCCTCTGAGGACAAATTGAAGGGCGTGTAGTCAAGATCAAGTTTACAGATGTTGTTGTAACGCGTAACATCTCGCTTGCTGTTAAAATAGTCTCGCAACTGTATGACTTGTGACTCACACAGTTTTCTGAGATCTACAATACTCCTACCCCCCTATGTCGTGGTAGAAATACCCTTTCGATCGCCGAATTACGGTGGTGCATTCGGTGCTTCGTCATCTCTACGCGGATGATTCTGTTTAATCCTTCAAAGTCGGTGTTCGACCATTTGACGAGCCCAAAAGAGTATGTGAGGACAAGGATGGCATAGGTGTTGATTGCCCTGATCTTGTTTGCCGAGTTGAGAGAACTCTTCAGAACCAATCTGTAGTGAAGGCAGTCGGTAGGCTTTTCCTAAATATCATATGCTGAATACCCTTAGATTCGGGAATACCCAGGTATTTATATGACTCACCCTCAGCCATTGCCTCGATGTCATTCTCGAAATCGTTCCGTAGCTCTGCGGTCCCGAATTCTCCTCTTGGTAAATGCACTTTTCTGCATTTATCTAGTCCGAACTTCATGTGGACATCATTGGGAAACTGCTTTGTGACATCGATCACTTGCTGCAGTTTCTGTTCCGAACTAGCGCATAGCTTCAGGTCATCCATGGATAGAAGATAGATCACTTGATGACGATCCTCGTTATCATGTATTCGGAACCCATGAAACATGCGATGACGTTGCAGGCACAAAATTAGGAACGATATTGTGCTTTTCAAGATTGTCTGGACTGATTTTACCCCTGCAGTATGTTTTTCAGTAATTTTTACTGGGATCGAACACTCGATCGAATATGTAATCGGTAATGTGTCAGAAACATAAATATTTTTTTTGCATATCTCCCTTTCACTTCTTAATTTCGGTTTTTTATATGTAAACATCTTAAAAAGCGACATGGAGATTTGTGAAATCTCTAAAAACTTTGTGAAATCATTTCAGTTCAAGTTAAGAAAAGCTTTCAAATCTTTTCAGATCTTTGTGAAATTTTTTATATGTTTGTGAAATATTTGAAATCTTTGTGAAACCTTTTTACTATAAGTTAAGGCTTATCGAAGATGTTTACACATAAATCTGTCTAAAGTCGAAGTTTTTTATCAGTTTGTTCCTTTCGTTTTTCACTTTCATTTACTCAACTATTATTACTGAATTCGAAAGACAATTTGTTTATATCATTTACTATATATTTCTGTAAAAATTTGTTCTAAAATTCCGGATATGATGGCACATTTTTCAGAATCGAAAGATCTTACACCAAACTTGCATGCAAATGTTTAGATTTGCAAAATTATTTAATCTGTGACCTGAGAGGGCACCCATGTGAAGCTGTATACAAAGAAAAGTTATGAAAGTAAACAATAGTTTCATGTTATTTTATTGAACTTAATTTTCAAATAAAAATAATTGCATGGAAAACAATAAGATATGCGCTCCACGCGCGTGTGGGGTTCTGGTTCCTTTTTGACAGTTGAAGAACATGTATGAAGTCACTTGCTTATGATACTTATGTGGAAAAAACATTAGTTTCATTACTTTTATTTATTTTCTAATATAATAAAAGTCTAATATAAAATATATAACGCATGCCGACAACACTACTGGCCTCTAATCACTGCTAAAAAGGCATAGTGGTGGTTCGTGGAGCGTGCCTTTGACGTAGATTCGAGAATCCAGAACCGCAGATACGTTTTGAAGTAGGTGCTTTGGGGCGACTGAGTTTAAATGAAATTTTTTTATTTTAATGTTGTAAAATGTACCTCAAATGAAACACAAATATTTACTGATATCCTGCTCTAAAAAATCTAATCTTTTATATGACAGGAATATGATTTTACTAAAAATGCAACAATTTTAAATTACAGATATTAAAGATATGATTACATTATAATTTACAGTGATAAGTAATGGAAATGTATAAGCGCCGTAACTTTTGATAGGTTTATTGAATGATCCTCAGTTCAAATAATTTCGACAATTTCTTTGTAAAATGTTATTGTCTTTTTTGTTCGCTGAGTTGCCTCATAAAAAAGAATTATGCAATTAATGTATTTCACGCGAATTGCGGCCTCTGCGTTTTAGATTAGACTCCTTAAATTTATTTTGAGATATATTATGTACTTTCCTCATTCAGAAGACTTATTCATTCTTTTTTGCTGCTAATATATCTATTATTTCAATTTTAAATTACTTCATTTATTTTATTTTAAAATCAGTCGCCCTAAGACACCTTCTGAGATACTACGTATCTGCAGTACTAGATCCCTCTTCAATTTCACGCGAGCGACCACCACCTCAAGCCTCCAGAGCTGAGCAGAGGGAACTGGTGGTGGAACTACAACATGTGGCGTTTGAGTCGACTTCCCCCATCTGGGCAGAATTAGTTTTGTACTCCCTTTTATCTTTCATTTTTGTTTTTGATCATCCCGAACCGACTCTTTTTCTCCGAGATATGGCACATTAACCGTTTCGGTTTCATACTGAAAAACTAGCAAAGATCCGAGATCTTGAATTTTGCAAATCTGAACTGAAATTCGGACTCAGCAAACACAAAAGCCTTTAGACACCAAACTCTTTATCAGTCGAATAACACAATTTTATTCGCTTTTTTTCGTCTTATTTGCTAGTTTTTCAGTGCAAAACTGAAATGGTTAATGTGCCATATCACGGAAAAAAAGAATCATTTCGAGATGATCGCTGCTCGTGTTATATTGTTTCAAATATAACTGAAAATGGCCATTGTTTCACTTTCGGGTGAGGATATCTCGAAATCCGGACGTACAGGAAAAATTTAAACAACGGATTCGCTTCTAGGGCATCAAAATCCTTGCAGATCACCCTAGTCCAGTCTTTGAATACCAAAATAAGTTAATTTGCGTCGAATCCATTTCAGATCAGGCAGGTTCTACTCTTGAAGTCGAAGAATCTCTCGGGGATAAAATATGTTGTTTTTAGAGGAAATTAGGTGATACGTATTTTTGCGATTTTCAAAAAAGAATTTTCACGAAGTTATCATTATTTGAAATTTTGGAATTTAAAAAAAAAACAGTTTTTTTTTTTTAAAATTATATAACTTTTGACCTAGTTGAGATATTTGAGTTTTATCCACTGTTTGATAGAGTTTATCGCCTTCTTTCAAAATCCGCGAGAAAATTTAGAAAATGTTACAAATTAAGAAATTGATTTCGAAAGAAGGCGAAAGTGGAAAGAACTCTTAAACATCTCAATTAGGTCAAAAGTTAAATAATTTAAAAGACAAAACTGTTTTTTTTTTTTTGAAAAACAACGCAAAAAAATCAAATACGCGTAACTTCGTAAAAAAAATTTTATCGCAAATCGCAAAAATACTTATCACCTAATTTCCTCTAAAAAAACAACATATTTTCTCCCTAAAAAATTCTGCGAATTAAAAATTAGAACCTGCCTGATTTCAAATGGAAGTATATTTAAAGGGAACGGTGTAAAATCCAAAATTAAGAAATAAAACTTCCTAACATACATTTCGTAACCGCTTTCGTCTTTTCAACCAATATACCCCACCCGTAACTCCAAACTTGACCTACCTTGCTTCTATATACGATATTCTTTTAATGCAAAGTTTACCCTAGAAATAAGGATGAATGTAAAGAATTTCTAAAAAAATAATGTTTTGTACGTTTTATTAGATAATTATTATTAAAGTCATAATTCATATAATGTCAAAACAACTGATTGTAAAGAATTTTATTATATTCTATCTATGGTTTGACTTGTCTCAAAAAGCTGAATCCAATGGTATTAATAAAAATTGAAGTTGTTTATAATAATAAAATGTAAAGAGGACGTAAGTCATTGAAATATTGAAATGAAGTAGCTTTGATACATCGTGAAAAAGGCGTATAATTCTCCCAAAAGGGTGCATCTCTGCGAATTCTTGTAAATAGGCCTTTTACGTAATTAAAAATCGGATTACCCTCTGATATGTGTACATCTCTCTACAACGAAGAAGCAGTGTGCATTTTGACTTAACTCAATTTTTATTAAATATTGTTGAAAGTTATTAAACTTATGAAATAATTTTGTATAGCAGTGAGTGAAAAATTATTTATTTGCTTATAAATGATGTACGGGTTTAAAAAAAATTTCCATACAAAGTCGCGCGGCTTGGCAAAATATAATGAGAGAGGAGACAATTGCGGGATTTCACCGGGAGAGACTGCAATTCCAGAAAATGTTACCCGCTCCCGGCGAAATCGCGGTAATGATTTGGTTGTAACCATGCCTCACGACTGTGAGATAGGTGGTTACAGTGTGTGACAGACTCAATACGACGGTCCGCCAAAAGCCTTGTGCACCCTGAGGACACGGAGCTCCCCGAGGACAACCGCCTTTGAATTTTCTACGCAAGTGTCGCGGTATTTGGTTGAAACGCAGGGATTCTCTTCAGGCTACGAACCAGTGAAGGCTGGGCACTTCCGAGAGCACCGATGATCAGGACGACGAAGTTAAAAGAATATTCTGGGTACAACTTTCGCAACTCCCTTATAAGCCTTGCAAGTCTTACAAGGCCTCGAGTTCGCTACAGTGACAATTTTTGAGAACATGTTGTTCCAGTATATTCGGCATTTCTCATTCTCGGCCATTGACTCTATCTTTTTTGGAGTCATTCCCGCGTGATTTGTACAACAAGATAGTATTTGTCCTAGGTGCTCGGGATGAGCATGGCACGCTCTGCAACTATTGTCGGGAATGTCTTAGCTCAAAATGCGGCGACAGTATGTTAGAGGGGAAATGTCGCCGACATGGCGTTCTTTGGAAGGTGCGTGCATCCTCTCGGCCAGGAACTGTTGGAGGAAGTTGTTTTCCTGTGCTTTCTTTATCTGGGCCTTCAGCAGTGAGTGCTCGAGGTGGATATTATTATTATTGGCTTGCAAGGCTGTTTAATTTATGTCCCGTGGTACTGCAGTTAACCCTCTTCAGTCACCTGGGGTAAATTCACCCCAGCGTTTGTTCGAGCTCGAATACGGTCTATTAAATCACAGAAAATGGGACTTGTCTCACCTTCTACCGTTAATTGGGATCCCTAACTAGAGATTGATGTGAGTATAGTATGATTCCGACGCTCAGTGTGCTCCCAGCAGTCGTCCAAAAAAGACCTTTGCAAGTTTTTGGGTGTAATACACCCCGTGTGACTACAGCGTTTGAAATCGAAATTTTGAAGTATTTTTTTTCCTGTTTTTGTGGGTGTAACTTCGAAATGTGAGTGCATTGAAGTGAAAAGTGTTAATTAGAATTAGAAAAAAAAATTTTACACAGTTCTGCTTTCAATAGTCAGATAGCCTAAAATTTACGTTCTTGATAAGAGACTCTTGCAGTCTCGGGCTCGTGGTCGGCCGTCTGCGGTGTGAGCGGCCTATGTGCGACAAACAGCGCGTGTTTATGTGCCTGGAATGTGTCCAAGGCATCGAATAATATTGATTTTAACTATATCTTGCCTTTTCCTACGTATAAATGATTTAAAAAAAAATTTTAATCGATTTTTCAATAATAAACCATGATTCGATTTTTTTTCTGCAAAATTTGTTTGCAATTGTAAAATAAAAATTTTCGTCAATAAGCGGCATGATCTCATAAAGGGAGGCTCAAAATATAAGCCAATCTTTTTTATTTTTTTTTTTTGCTGTCCCTGACGATTTATAGCAATGCAAAGTTGCTGGGGTAAAATTCACCCCATGTGACTATTACGTCATTTTACGGAGGTGTGACTAAAAAGGGTTAAAACCTATTGTTTTATGCCTTTTTGTCTGAAAACGCCGGTGAAACAGAGGTCCATACACGGTCACCCTCGCTGCTAAATTATAATTTAAGTCCTTTAGCATGAGTAAATATACACCCAGACGACTCCACTTCACTGGGTATGGGCATGTGAAAAATTTTCTTTTACTGAGGTGGGCTTAGAATCACTATATATATTTAATCACAACCGGTGATAACCCGCGTCTGCATCCGACTTCATGAGAAGTGCTCACATTTGCCTGGACGTTTGGCCAGGGGAGAGGAAAACTGCAGAAAACCAACTCCTGAGTTTGGTCTGTTTTTCGAGAGCCGTATTTGAGGACAGCCATTCGTCTCTACCCATCGAATGCACACAATCATGCTCGGCATCAAACCTCCCGCTCGACATTAGTTAAAAGGCAGCAAATACACAACCCAATCTAACACCTTGACGGCATGAGATGTAGATTCACGGAACAGACAACTCAATGCGCAGGCTTTTTTTCATGTGCATAACTTTTCGTGTCCCGATGTCGAGGGATCTGAGCTCGTCTTTCGTCGATGGAACGACTCCAAATGAATAGAGTAGTGCCAGGAAGGCAAGCATGTCCGTTGTAAGTACTTTGCTCCTCGATGACAGTTCGGAAGACCACATCTGTCAGAGGAGGCGTTTGTATCTGCTACGGAGAACATCCTTGGTAGATGTTACGTCCTGAATACGGCTGTTTGGTATGCCCAGGTATTGGTAGGTCTCTCTAGCGCCAACGTGTTGCATAGCGCTTCCGTCGACGAGCTCAGGGTCCTCGGAAATGCCGACAGGTCGTCCAGGCTTTACATGAATCTTAGAGCATTTTTATAACCTAAACTGCATTCCAATCTCCTCGACAATCCTTCGATCTTATTTCCGTTGCCCTGCATTTGTTGCATAGATCTTGAGATAATCTATGTAAAATACATGAGCTATCTTATGCCTTCGATATTCCGTTCCGTCGCAAAACTACCCTTGGGAATCTCGAAGTGCTAGTGGCAATAGTGTGAGGGAAAAGAGGAGAGGGCTCATGGCGTGGCCCTGAAAGACACCCCTCTTGAAGGTGACGCTGTTACTTGTCACACAATGTTTTCCAGATGAGAGAGTAAATCTGGTTTTGCAAAGGGGCATCAATGTCTCTGCATCTCACTATGTCTCATAGGTCCGATCGTTCGAACAATCCTATCATTTAGGATGGCTGAAAGATCTTATACAGCGTAATCAGACAAGTTCTTGTCCTGTAATTTTGAGGGTCATGCAAGTTGCCCCTCTTCGGGAGGAGTGCTGTACGTCCTTATTCCAACCACTCCATAATGGGCTCTTCTGACTCTAGAGATAAGATGAAAATTCGGGCCAGATGCTATTGCGTTGAAGGAAACTTCTTTCATCAGATGCTCTTCATACAATGTAGTCCCGCAGCGAAATAGTTCTTCATGCCCCTCAATACTTTTTTCACCTCTTCGGTAATGATAGGTGGGCATTCTTTCTCAGGTGTAATGAGTTCACGGCATAGCTCCTCTGGTTTGGGCGGGTGGTCCACAGTAACTGGCGGATACTCGGAAGAGTCGTGATGAGTCAGAGAAAATTTTTTCATTTTGTCAGATTTGACTTGTTGAGTATGTGATGACGGATCCGTAGTTCGTGCGCGAACTTTCGACTCTTGGCAGTAAACTTCCTGTCGGATGTTATGTAGTCAACCGCACACTGAATTCGTGACGCAGTATACATTAGGGTGGTCCAAAAATACATTGCAAAATTTTGTTTCACCCTAGAGGGCAAGGCCCCCCCGCAAAAGTTTCCATTTCTGGAGAAAGAAAAACCCTATTTTTTTTCGAAATTCGAATATTAACACGTGCCACCGGGCACTTCAAAATCCCATTTGATTAACATGGGGAAATTTTGGATTTTCGAAAAATTGAACTCATGTTCCAGGGTTTGATCGAAACGTGCCAAGTTTTGTAGAGATTGAAGAGGAGTACCTATGAAATAAAACCATACTAATAACTTTCATTTTTAACCCCCCCCCCCCCCCACCCAGCGCCCCAAATATTACCCAACAATCAAAAAACTACATTTTTACGTATCATTGTTACTTTCTAGCAATTGCCGTCGTCTTTTTCATACGAATAATCACTAATGGGCAATTTAAATATTCCTCATGACTCTTTAAACAATTTTCAATTGTTTAAAAAAATGTAACTTATTTAAACAATGATTTATTGCCAAAAAATGTAAAAAATAATCGTATTTTTTGATTGAAATGTAATAGTTTGTCATTTTTTGAAAGAGTAAATTTGTCAAAAAACATTATGTAATTATTTAAACAATTACTTATTGTTTATTCTCAACATTTATAAAAATTGAGCCAGAGATGTCCAGTTTTTTCTCAAATTGGTATCCTATGCTACTATTTGTTGAATAATTATATACTTTTGATAATACATATAATTATTTTTCTGACTGTATAGTGTATAGAAAGAATATATTAACCATTTTTTAATTGTTCAAACAAATATAATTTGTTTAAACAATTATTTTTCCAACAATATTTTTCAAATCGTATATTCTGAACAAAACCTAATATTGAATGATTTCGTTCAAGCAGTTTTCTATTAAAAAATGTGGATCAATAATATAAG
>CAKNWT010307248.1:0-10652 GCA_932066315.1 Andricus coriarius | reverse complement strand
GTTTTCAATTCTAAATCTTGCTAATTAACGACATTTCGAATGTAAATAATTATTTTTTGATTATGAATCAATTTTTGCTTATTTTGCAATAAATTTTTCAATTTTTGCTTAGTTTGCGGATGTTATTCATGATAAAATGGATTTCGTTTCAATCTTAATTTAAACAAAATTACTAATTTTTTTATTGGTAATTTAAAAAATTAAACACTTTTCCAGTTTGAAGACGCATAAATAAAAATTCTTAAATTTAGGTGATTTTGAAGATCAAAAGTCAAGTTTTTAATTCCAAATCTTCCAAATTGAAGAAATTTCGAATGTAAATCATTAAAATTACAGAATTTTCAATTATGAACTTCCAAAATTAAAAACCCTTTAATCTTACAAATGAATTAATAAAAATTCTTAAATTTGGATGATTTTGAAGATCAAATGTAAAGTTTTTAATTCTAAATCGTCCAAATTGAAGAAATTTCGAATGGAATTCATCAAAATGACTAATTTTTAATTGTATATTCAAAAAATTTGAAACTCTTATTTTAAAGATATCGCCTGATTAAAATATTGTATTTTCAAATATCGTATATTTAATGAGAAAAGGGGAAGTCTTTTTTTAGAATAGGGGAAAAAGGGGAATTTAATGAAAAAAGGGGAAACTAAGAAAAAAAGGGGAAGACTGTGCACCCTGTGATTAAAGGTTCATTTTCTTGTTGATACTTCATTTTCAACTCTTTTGTTGTGAATTCGCCTTTTTGATATAAAATTAATCTCCTTGGTTGAAAATTCATCTTTGTATGTGAAAAATTCAGTTATTTGTTTAAAAATTCAACGATTTCATTAAGCCATCTTTATTTGGTCGAAAATTCAACTGTTTTGTTGAAAATTCCTCCTTTGGATTGAAAATGCATCCTTTATAGTAAAATAGTAATCTTTCTTGTGGGGGTGGACTAATGTCGCCAAAGAAGGGGAACCAAGGGGGGGGGGGTGAAAAATAACCAAAAATTAGTAACGTAGTTTGCGGACGTGCCAACTATTAAAAAGTCCAACTCTTAACAAGATTAAATAAATAATACTCTATTGGGTACTTACTATTTCCTTCGGGAAGTATTTCGTTTTTCTTAGATAAGAAACATGATTTTATTACGTCCTGGACTTCTGGATCATTTCTGCAAGATAAATGTAATTTCACTTACAAGAAAACAAAATTGTTTAAATTATACATCTGTACTACCAGAGATCAGAAATAATACGAAAGAAAATAAAAATATGGGTATATGTTACTCATGTGAATGGAATCGAAGTAAGTGCCTTCGATAATTGTAGCTTTTTGTTGTCTTCACAGTACAGAATTTGCAGTTGAATTTTTTATTTTCAGAATGCATTTTTTTTACATGATTGTCTCGAATGCTTTCGTACTTGAACTTTTTCTTACATTTTTCGCACGTATATGTAACTTTACCCATGAAAATGAATTAAAAAATTTAATTGTATATCGTCACTTTTCTATATTTTTTAGTTTTAATTGCGTATTTACTGTTTATGGATAAACAGCTTACCTTCGAATACCATTTGGCCATTTCTTGGAATTTTCGGATGTTTTTTAGTTATATGACGCTTCTCCTGGCCTTTAGACTTGAAAATTTGGTTGCATTTATCACAAGAGTATGAAGCAGAAGCTAAAAAAACAATTTTGATCACAGATTGTTTCATGATATACATTTGTGCATTATATACTTTTTTTTCAAAGTTATACTGCTAATGATAATAAAATCATTTATTTTTCGAAATTATTAAAAGATAACATACCATTAGATACTATGTGGTTATTTCCGATTTTTCCCGCAGATTTTAGAACTTTTTGTTCACTTATGTCTTGAGGCTTTTCTAACTCTGCTGTATCTAGATTCTTCTTGATATCCTAGTAACAATAAAATCAGAAATAAAATTTTGCCATCCTAAAAACTTAATTTTGTTTATTTTAAAAATAAGCGTAATTTTAATCAATTTAAATTTTTGGAAAAATTTATAGAAATTGAAAATAATACTTGAGTCTCACAAATTTTTTTTAACATTGAAATAACTGTGCATCTTTGGTAGTAGGGTGGGTCGAGAATAAACCATCCTGAAATTCTAAATCGATATAACGCGAAAAAGTAGCTTATTGGGATCCTAAAACAGTATAATTATAATAAAAAAAAGTATGATAGTTTGGTAAAAATTTTTTTGAGCATGTGTAGGATTCTTAAGCATAAAATACGCTTAAAAAAATTATTAAACACCAAATTTCTATGCTAAAGAAGTCGACACAAGTTTCGAAAAATTTTCAAACCACAAGTTATAAAGATAATTTCATTGAATACAAAAATCAAAATTTTTTTAATTGGCTAGACATATTTCCAATTTCGATTCCTGGGTCTTGGCGATTTTTTCCCCAATGCATTTTTGTCACTGAAAACTATTCAAGTACCTTAAAAAAATTTGCTCCCATTTACACAAGATTTTTTTCGCGTTCATATAGATTTCCAATTTTAGAATTTTTTTACTTTTGGCCCACCCTATTGAATAGTACTAAAGTCTCTAAAAATGACAGTGTTAAAGTAGTCTAGTAGTAGCAGAAACAGGGTGGCCACTATTTTTTTATATTTCGTCTCCTATGCTTTCTCCTGGTTCTCCAAATAAATATTCGTTATTTCTCCCGGCTTAGAAAAATATATACTTTCTTTGCGAAACCCACAGTTTTTTCACATACAAGATCAATGCGGAAGTCGATAAGCACCAGAAAACCTTTTTGGAAAAAAATCTATTGACTTGAATCATATAATAAGTAGGATAAGGAATTTTTTTTAATTTAATAATTTATAAATTAAATATTATGTTTTAAACATTTTTGAAACAATAATTAATAGTCAATAATTTCGAATTAAAAGCGTCTGAAATTAAAAATATATATATTTAACGATTTTGGACAATTTAATTTAAAAAAGGAGTTGAATTAAATAATTTTTAAGTCAAAGTGCTGAATATTAAACAATTTTATTTTTAATTCAAGAATCACTAAATTGAATGAATTTAGATTTAAAATTTCGAAAATTGGACTATGTCAAAACGTTAAAATTGAATATTTTAAGATTCGAAATTTGGAAATTGGATCATTTAAAATTTAAAGGAATTGAAAATGTATTATTTATAGATAAAAGCGTTCAAAACTAATAATTAAAAATTAAGAACTTTTGAATTTGAATAATTTTGAATTCAAAGCGATTAAAATTTGACAATTTAAAATTGAAAACTAAATTGAATCTTTCAAAGTCAATGTTTCTGAAATTCTAGAATTTTAAATTGTTATTACATAACAAAATTATAATTTAACATTAAAGCTGATTTGGAAAATTTGTCTAAAATCAAAAAATGAATATAGTTATTCTAAAAAACTTTCAACATAAATAGTAATTTTAAATGGGAAACATTAAAAATGAAAAAATTTCTACTCCGGAATGTTGAAATTGAAACGAATGTGAACTTCACTTAAAACTGAAAAAGATTTTAGTCACCAAAAATTGTGATATTAAAACTTTTTTATGTTGAAACCCTTTAAATTAATTATGAAAAAACACCACACGTGACAGAAAACATAAGTTTATTCTTCCTCATTACTTCTGGGTAATAGGGAAGAAAAACGAAATAGGCTTTACCCAGTTGTCATATTTATTTATTTACAACCACCTTAACTTTAACCCCGCTTTTTGGCAAAATGAAAGTTTTTTACATTCTTCAAACATTTTTCGATTGATCTTAACCTAAAGTACTGGAAACTGCAAAAAAACACGATTTTCGAAAAAAGTGGCCTCATTTGAATTTGAAACTACATTATATTGTGAAATTTAAAATTCGAAACCTCCAAAAATTAATCTAAAAATTTATTTCAAGAAAATGATTACACTGTTTTAGAATCGCGCACTCAAAACTATAATTGTAAATTAATACAGATTTATATTATATAGATTTATATATTATAGATTAATATAGAATTAGTATATATTTTTATATTAACAAATGTGATTTCTGTCCAAAAAAAAAATCACTGCCATTTACACCGTTAAAAATTGCAGAATTTTAAATATTGCGAGAAATATTGTGAACCTTTAAAGTTTAAATATTCTAAACACTTTGAAAATGAGTTGCTTCCTGATTGGAAACTTTCGAAATTTACAAAATGCGCGAATTATAAAATACGGAAAATCTCCGGGTGCAATATTTCTCTCCCGGTTTTCTCCCGATTTTTCCGGTTCTCCCGGGTGGGTGGCCACCCTGAGTAATAGTAGTATTAGTAGTAAAGTCAGATTTGTATACTTTATGACAGGCTTCAGTTTCTTCTGTCTCCAGTTTGTTTGGTTTTAGTTTCTTTGCAGAATGTACCCGGCGTACGTGGTATAAAATCGATTGCCTATACTTATATTTTTTTTCACATACATCGCAGGTATATGAACGATAATGTTGCTTGATGGTCTGAAAAACTTTGTTCTTGTTTCCAGCTTCTGGAGGGGTTTTCATCTCTTTTTTGTCTAGATATATGACTTTTTTTTTTGCCTAACAGATCCTAGTTGAAGTAATATTAAAATTAAAGTGACCGAGATAGAACTGCAATTTTTATTTTCAGGATCATTTTTGGAATTGATTCATGTAATTAAATTATAGCTTTAACTAGTTTCTTTAAAAAAATCGAAATTTCATTATTGCCATTGTACACGAATCTTACCGACTTGACGAAAAAAATGTGTTGTGAGAACTATGAATATTTGCATTTTTCAAATTAAAAACGCGAATGATCTAAAAATGGTCCAAATTTTTAAAGTATGATATTTTTTAATATAATATAGCTACTTATTTTTCATTACGAATTTTAGAAGAATTTCTTGTCCTCTTTCGAAATCTGCTGTAAAGTTTCAAAAAAGTTCAAATTTGATAAAGTTGCAGCGGTTTTTCTGAAAATATTCAAAATCAATCTACTCAAAAACCCTACCGTTATTTTTTCTCTGGATTTTTTTCCAGATTGGTCGTAATTTAAAGAGTATATTCCATGAAGTTTTTTCTTACTGTAAAATGGAAATTCCCGTTTTTTTGCCAAAATGGCACATGGCATGAAAAAAGTCCAAGGAACAAAATTGCTTCTCTAAAAAAGTTCTAAAAAATTTTCTCCGACACGTTTTTATATCTAGCGTTATTTTCGAGATTTTGCAAAAAATATGTCTGAAATTCTTTAAGATTTATTTTTTTCTCAATAATACAATTTTATAGTGAGATGAAAACCCAAAAACAGGGTGTCTAGTCAAATCCTGGAAGGAAATTCTCTGACAAGTCCAGGTTTTTTTCCCAGGTATTGCAAGTTTTTTCCAGGTATAATTTTTTATAGTACGGAGCCATTAAAATATTTCGCATTTTTCAAAACAGTCGACTCGGAATATGTATACAATTTCGCGAGTTTTTTATAAATAATGTTTTCTTTCAGATTGTAGGGAATCAATTAACATGTTCAGCTCAAAAAGCTTTAACAAATTATATTACAAGATATTCTTAAATCTATTTCTATCATCAATTAATTAAATATTTGAATAATGCTAAAAATAGAATTAATAATTTCTTGAATTTGTCCCTGAACTCCATGAATTTGAATAATAATTCCAAATTTTCAAGTAAAAATATTGCATTCTCAACGAGATAGATGAATTTTAACCAAATAGTATAATTTTCATACAAAAAGATCAATTTTCTATCAAAAAGACGATTTTTCATAAAAATAACCAAGTAGTCGAATCGTTAACTAAAAAAGAGGAATTTTCAACCAAATAGTTGAAAACAGTAACATAAAACTACGTTTACAAACTAAGAATCAATCTTATTCAATTTTTTACTGCAACTAAAAAAAAATTTAGATTTAATAAAAAATTCTTGACATTTCCAGGTTTTTCTAGGCGTATACAAATTCCCTGAAAATTCCAGGTAGGGTAGAAATCCTAAAAAGGACTTAATTTAATAGTTTCAATATCGTGTTGGTGGACGAATAATAAAATAAGTTAGAATTTTTCATTTCTTTACGAAAAAGGGAAAAAATAGAGGAAAGGTTAGCAATTTATTTTTACATGTGAAAAAAAGTAAAAATATTTTTATGAGAAATTTTATATTTCTAAATAATGGTTAATTATTTTTCAGCAATTTCTGCCATTAAATAATTTTTTTCGATTGGATATATAGTTAGGTCGTTGGAAATTCATTTACAGTAATATAAAAAAATTCAGGTAAAAAATTAAATTTGTTAAATAAACATTTTTTGTATGTTTAAAAACGGCCTCGTAATAAAAATTTTTTCCCATTGCGAAAAAGGTGGAAAACAGGGTAAAAATGAAAAATTAATTTTGATGCAGAAAAGAAGAAAAAATCTTTTTATGAGAAATCGTAATATTTTTAAATAATACTTGGGTGAAATCCATTCACAGTGATGTAAAAAAGTCCGATAAAAAATACAATTTTTTAAATAAAAAATTTGTATACGCTTAAAAAGTTCCTATAGTCAAGAATATTTTCTGTCAGAAAATACCATGATAAATAATTAAATGTCTGAAAAAATGGCTTTTCCATGATTTTAAGAATCAAAATAACGTTACTGAGGATGATTTCATATCGAATAAAAAACATGATTTATAATACAAAAGTTTTAAAACTTACAACCAAAATTTATTTTGCTCAATGTGTTTTGCATTTGAATTTTTTCGTTACCATCGCTTCTTACTAACTTTTGAAAAATGGTTGAATTTGAATAATTGATGGCTTATTTTTTAGAGAAAATAATTCTTTACAACTCTACTATTTGCAATTTTGAAAGTAAAATTTTCTATGGCTGAAATCTTTGAAAAACAAATTTTTGAGATTACTTTTTTTTAAACAAATGACTATACTTGAAGGTTATTTACTTATTTTGAAAATTGAAAATAGTAAAGTTGCAGAAATTGTTTTCCCAGAAAAAATAAGCAAAGATACATGAAAATTTAAGCATTTTTAAAATATTGGTAAGAAGTGACAATAAGAAGAAATTCAATTACAAAAAATATTACTAAAATAATTATTTATTGCAAGTTTAAAACTTTTTTCACAAAAAATAGTGTTCTTTCTTTCATAGGATATGATTGATAATAACATTTTGATTCTTTAAATCATAGAAAACTTCTTTTCCCTAGCGACCTGATTTTTCGCACATCTTAAAATTTGAGGGCCTACAATATTAATTTTGCATTTCAAAAATATTTAATTTGTACAGATTCAGCAAAAAAATATTTTAGTTTTAAACTTTCATTTAAATCCTAAATTTCAAACAAAAAATTTGTATACCTTATTAGAGGTGTGGGTATCTTCGGTTCGTTTAGTCTCGTTGTATTCCAGTTGGTTTGGATTTTGTTCGATTTGAGACAACTCTTCCTTCAAATTTCTATTTTCTTTAATTAATTTTTCAATTACTCTCGTTTTCTTAGCCAATTCCTTTTCCATTGTCTCTAGTTTCTTCAGGAGTTCAGCCTTGCGGTTTTTGTATTTTAATATCAGTTCGTTATTTTCTTTACGGCATACAGCCATTGATTTTTTAAACTCTTCGTATTCCAGGCAAGTGTTTTTGAGCTCTTCATTTTCACTCTTGAGTTTGTTGGACTCCGTAATTAATTTAACTATCAGAAAAAAATAATTTTCTTTAATGGAAAAATGAAATAGAATATTTAGCAGGTATGCAGTCCTCAGACTCATGACACTATTGGCACTTTTTGAAACTTTTTTTGATGATGCAACTATTTGGCTGCTATTTTGGAAAAATGACACTAATGCTACTATTTTTTCAAATTTATCGCTAATTCAACTATTCTTTCCTTTGAACATATTTTCAAATATCTTCGCTGATTGTCTGAAATAACATATCCGCCATCTCAAAAATCGAAATTTCAAAAAGTTTCGAAGTTTTCAGAATGATTGAAGCCATTTTAAGAGATATTACAAATTTGTAAATAATGTATTGGATTTTAAATTATTTTAAAGGATTTGTAGGGATTTTATTAGAGCTGCGCGATTGTATAAAATCTCTCTGGACTTTGAAGATTTAAAAAATTTCGAGGGAGTTTAAAGGGGTATCAAAGAATTTCATGGGATTTTAGGGAATTTCTAGAGATCTTCGAAGAGCAAATGAAATTAATGAAATTCTCAGGTACTTTTAGGGATATTATGGGGTCTCAGATGATTTTAATGATTTAAACGTTTCTAAAGGAATTTTGAAAGATATTTAAGATTTCCAGATGTACGGGATTTCGAAAAATTTCTAGGGATTACATGAGATTTTAAGGATTTTAAACATTTCAAAGGATTTTAAAGAATATAGTGTATTTAAAAATATTCCGAGGAATTTAATGAGATTTTAAAGAATTTCTTAAGATTATAGAAAAATTCAAGAGATTAAAAAGTTTCTAAGGAATTTAAAATGATTTCGTAGAATTTCAGAAGATATAAAAGATTACGAAGATTTCAAGAAATTTTACCATATTTGAAGGATTCATAGAATTTCAATAGAATTTAAGGGTTTTTAATAGATTTCAGTGGATTGAAAAGACTTTAAGAGATTTTAAAGCTTTTGGGGTATTTTTAAATATTTCAAGGAAATAATTCGATAATATTGGATAATCAGTTAGATGACATGGATTTATCATGTTTTGTTAGTTACTCTTTAGTTTTACTTCCTTGAAATTATAGTTCCAAAATTCAAAGTGAGAGAAAATAGTAGAATATTCATTTTAAAATTTAGAATATGTAAAGATTGTTTTTATATTTTTCCTTTTAATCTTATTTTCCAATTTATCGAATTTATGTTAACTTATATTTAAATTATATTTCAACAAATGACCTCGAAACATTTTATGTTGGTCATTCTATTCAGAAGCGGCGGAGCCTTTTTTCTAGGTGGGGGCAGGGGCACAGACTTCTAATTTTGAATGGCACAATTTGTAAACGGTATAGTAGTATCATAATATGTGAAAATTGCTCATAAATAATAAATGAACAATATATGGTGAACAATGAATAATAGTAAATAATAATAAATGCCGGTATAAAATTCATATTGCCAAAGATTTCCCAAAGATTCCAGAAACATTTCAAAGGTTTCGCAAAGATTTCAGATAAATTTCTAAGATTTTAGAAAGACTTAAATGATTTCCCAAAGATTTACATAATTTCACAAATGTTACGAAATATTTCGCAAAGATTTCACAAAGATTTAAATAATTTCCTAAAGATTTAAAAAATTTCACAAAGACTTCAATTGTTTCACAAAGATTTCCGATAGATTTCAAAGATTGCACAAAGATTTTAATGAGTTCTCAAATATTGAAAACATTTCCAAAGATCTTGGAAAGATTTAACAAAGATTAGAATGATTTCCCAAAGATTAAAAAAACTACGCAAATATTTCGCTAAGATTTCGGAAAGATTTAAAAGATTTCACAAAGACTTCAACTATTCCACAAACATTTCCGATTCATTCAAAAGACTTCACGAAGAATTCAACGATTTCCTAAAGATTTCAATAATTTCACGAATATTATCAAATATTTCCAAAGATTTCGAATAGAATTGAAAGATTTCACAGAGACTTAAATGATTTTCCAAAGATTTCACAAAGATCTTAATAATTTTACAAATATTACTAAATATTTCTAAAAAATTTGAAATATTTCACAAAGATTTCAATAATTTTACAAATATTACCAAATATTTCAACGATTTTCCAAAGATATCAAAGATTTCACAAAAATTTCAAATATCACGCAAATATTTCACATAGATTTGAAAGACTGCATAAAGATTTCGATGTTTTTCTAAAGATTTCACAAAGATTTAATAGATTTCGCAAGGAATTCGGATAGATTTAACAAATTTTCCAAAGGTTTCAATCATTTCACAAATATTATAAAATATTTCAAAAATATTTCAAAGATTTCCAAAGATTTCAGAAATATTTCACAATGATTTCCCAAAGATTTCAATGATTTTCCAAAGATTTCGGATATATATGAAATATTTCACAGACTACAATTATTTCACAAAGATTGCTGGTAGATTTTTGAAAAGATTCAAACGATCCGATGAATTTAATCATTCCATTTCAGAGGGGGCAAATTAATACTTTGCCCCATCCTAGTCGATTCCTCAAGCAAGAATAGTCCCATTTTCAATCCAAATGGACAAATTTTCAACAAAACAGTTGAATTTTCGACAAAAAGGACAACTTTAACAAACTAGTAGAATTTTCAATAAAATTATTAAACTTTCAACAAAATAGTTGAATTTTGACCCCACATAGATACATTTTCTACTAACAGATGAAATTTCAACGAAATACTTTAATTTTCAACTAAAAAAAAACTTTTCAACCAAAAACGAAATAGTCGAATTCAACGAAAAAAGATAATTTTTCAACAAAATAGTTAAATCCTCAATCAAACAAAGAATTTTCAACAAAGAAGATTAATTTTTTAGCTAAGAAGACGAATTTTCAACAAACAAAAATTAAGTTTTTTAAACCCGAAGAGATGAATTTTCAACAAGAAAGTTAATTTTCAATCAAGAGAGAT
>CAKNWT010307244.1:0-13716 GCA_932066315.1 Andricus coriarius | reverse complement strand
ATATAAGCTGTACTTAGAACAATTCGATTATGAAGACACTGGAGATTCAGAAGTCCGCGTCCGCCTTGACGGCGTGAAATGTATAATCTCGTAACTGACGAATTTATATGCAAGCTTTTATGCATATGCATGATCTTACGTTTGGTGACATCAAGGCCCTTACGTTCGTTCTTCGTCCATTGAACCACCCCAAACGAGTAGAGTAGAACCGGGACGGCAAGCATGTTAGTCGCAGATATCTTGTTCAACGCTGACAGATTGGAAGACCAAATCTGTCGTAGAAGATGCTTGTATTTGCTTCGGAGAGACTCCTTCACTGATGTTACATCCTGAATGCGGCTTTGAGGCACGCCCAGGTATGTATACGTCTCTCCAGTGTTAAGATGTCTGATAAACAGAAGCAGCTAGGATTTCAATTCAAACAGATTTTTCATCTATTATCAAGTACAAACACATTGGCGCTTTCCGTTTTTGTCGTCATTTTCATGTGATTTAAAGTTGCTTCCTGCCCACCGTGTAAGAGCGAGCCTACACCTTCTCTAAACGGAAAGGTTTTCGTTAAAGTTTGTGGTTCATATCCACCCTCCTCTCTGTTTATTCTTTCTCCGTTCCTTGTCTAACTAGACACCACAGGCGTTCTCTGAGGATAGGGATTTTGGTTTACAAATTTAATTATTACTTTTACTATAAAACTCTCCTGGTCAAGAGCCAAAAATCGATTTTTCCTGTCTCTCGTTATTTTTATTCCTAAAAATTCTCTTGGCTCTCCCAAGTCTTTCATTTTGAACTCTTTCATTAGTTCCTGCTTTATCTCTAACATTTTAGCAGGATTGTTTCCTACTTGCAGAATGTCATCTACATAGAGCAATAAATGTACCATAGTTTTCATATCTTCCCACGAAACAGACAGGGATCTATATCGTTTTTAGTCAAACCTATGTTTACGGCCACCTTTGAAAACCTATCGTTCCATTTTTTCGGACTGATTCTTAAGCCATAGAGTGCTTTCTCAAGCTTGCATACTTGGTCATTATATATGGATTCTCTTTGAGGCACTCGATCAAGAATTTCCATATATATCTCTTTTTTCTGGGACCCCGTTCAAGAACGCAGTATTCACATCAAGCTGCCAAATATCAAAATCATTTTTATAAGCTATTGCTAGCAGCGATCTGACAAGCGGCAGCCTTGACACAGGCGCGTAAGTCTCTTCCATATCATACTCGTTTAGATCCTTGAAACCGCGTATAACCAACCTAGCTTTAAACACCTTTTCATCCTTTTCTTTAAGCTAACTTTTAAATACCCAGCGTGAATCGATTAGGTTTGGCGGGCTACCTTCCTTTCGTGATTTCGGGCTGTTTGCGTATTTTCATACATCATTCACTTGCATTGCTTTTAACCCTGCATTAATGGCTTTGATCCAATGCTCCTTATCTGGGCTGGTTATCGCTTCCTTATATGTTTTAGGATCTCGATTTAAGTCTGCGAGAAAAGCATGAATTTACTTCGTTCATTGAGAGCTCTATTTCACGAGCTTCATTTATATCGTGAACTTGTCTATCGTTCAACGAATTCATGAAATCTGGTCTCCATTCATTCGGGACCTTTTCCCTTGTATGTAATCCGCTACGAGAGCTTGCAAGCTCATCTGAAGTATCATTGTTACTCTGTTCAATAAAATCAACATTCTTTTGCTGCATACGAGTTGTTTTCTTTATCAAATTCATTTGAACTCGCAGAGCTTTCACTTTCATCATCAGGAATGTTGTCGAATTCAACTTGTACATTGGAGTTTTCATCATTTTCTACTCTACTGGAACTCCTTGTGAAGTATTTGTGTGTAGGTAATTTAAATGTCTCTACATTAGATAAAAACGCTCGGTTTTTATAATTAAAAGCAGGCAAGCTTCCTTTCTCTATTGTCAATTCGATTTCCCAATAGGGTTTTTTATAGAGTCCAGTTAAAAAAAAACTCACGTTCAACTGGTTCATATATATCTATAATTTTATCATTCATATAAATTATTCTCGTTGTCGTCTAGAGGAACTATCACACACGCCAAATAAACCGCAATTACATGATTGGTCAAACTTACCAAGCTGACTGTCACTGCTCGGGTACACCTGTTGGCTTGAACCATTCACGTTTGTGTTTTTAGCAGTCGATGAGCCTGCAACCTCATCTAGCTGGTTTGCCCACAACGAAACTACAAGGGAGTGATCAGGCTGTTCTAATAATGTTGGTACTATGAACCCATGATCCTCCTCCGTTAACTTGTTCACCTCTGCAAGTTCATGAATGTTTTAGTTCGTCGCTGGAGGATATTAGCTCTTGAGCCAACAGTGCAAAAACCTACACCGCTGGCCCAGATCTGAGAGACTTCGAGTGTAAGCAATACAAGACTCGCACCCAAGATCCAACTAGTCAATTGTAAGAATTGACCCAGCCAGGCATGTGTGATCAAAATACATATATGTATGCTTGAATTATTTTATAGTGGACCCACTCAGAATTTGTAACATTTCATTTAAATTCTTATCCAAACTTTTATTCGAATTTCTATTTTATGTTTTAGACTTTAATCTAACACTTTGATTTAAAAAATTTAGTTTAAACTTTCTCGACAAAAAAAAAAGACAAAAATTTAGGACTGAAACAGCCAAACAAAATTTAGTTTTTAGCTAAATAATTTAATTTTAAAATCAAATTTTTCAATCAGTTTATTGAAACTATAAATTGAATTTATTTTTGCATGCCAATATTCAATTTCTTCATCGATTTTCCAACATACCTGTTTCAATATTTGAACCATCTTCAATTTCAAGTCGTAGCTCCTCCTTGTCTAATGACAGTACAACTGCTTCATTTGGTAAACCAGCTGCCTGAAGCACCTCGGATGTTAAAGCGAAGAGCTTTTGCTCGAAAACTGAAATGCAATGACATAATTAATCATGGAGTTGAATTATACAGTAAAATAGTCATTCCTAACAGATAACCTAATCTAACTAACCTAATCACTAAAGATTGTTGAATTTTCATGTTAAATCACGAACGCCTGTAGCGTACACGAAGTTATATATACATATATATACACATGCATATACGCAGCCGTATAGTTCTGCTTTAAGTGCATGCGTACGCTAGGCTGAGAGTAGAGTGTTCTATCTCCCCCCCCCCCCCATCCCGTCGCTTATGCTTTTAAATACATATATCCTTCAATACTCAATCCCTACTCCTCTTTCTCTCTTTCTCACTCGTTTCGGTTAGGCTGCGCGCGCAGTCCTTCACCGGATTTGCTTTTAGTTTTACGAAGAATTTTTCCCGAATTGAAATCATTTCCATTTTCTATGAGAGGGGAGACCGGGGCGAGTTGAACCACTTTCCATTGTTCGATTTTTGGTGACGAACTTTTTCAAAACATATTATTGTTACCATGTTCTGTACACCTAAGGCTTATATAACTACAAGTATCAACAATTTAATTTGATAACTGAGTTCATTAAAAGCGAAATTAGATGATGCGGAAAATGGTGCAACTCGCCCCGGGCCCGGGGCGAGTTGTACCGCTTTAGCGGAGTCAATAATTTTGAAATCGTGATTCAAATCTTCAACCATTTATCACAATACATACCTTTTTTAGACGAATAGAACCTTTTTTTTTCTTTTTTTTGTCCTACTCTTTTACTTTTTTACTTATTTCTTGGTCTTCCTCTCTTCTCCGTTTCTTTTTTCTCTTTCGCCTTTTTTGAGTTTCAAAAGACCTTTAAAATATTTTTTTCCGTCAGTTTCCGTTCTCTTTTTTCTTATTTGGCTTTCAATTCGTCTCTGATAAGAGCATCAGTACAACATTCAAATAATACCACGAATTTTAGTGATTCAACTCGCCCCATATGCAAGTGGTAGAACTCGCCCCGAAATGTGATTGACATTAAACAATATGGAATTTGTTGTTGCTCAAAACAAAAACTCAAATCCTTGAAGGGTGATATACTTAAAGTATACTAAATCTAGCAGGTCGATTTTTTAAAATTAATATGGCTTACAGAGAGCTTGGGGTTGAAAAATTGAAACTTGTTAAAATTTACTTACGAGCCACGAAAATAAGTTTTTTAGGATAACTTTGGACCATGCAACAGGTAAAAAAATGATTTCAGGGACAATTCAAGTTTTAAGTACTTACTTCGAGTCAATTTGAGGGCGCCTCATGACGAATACTTTAGAACATAAACGTACTAGTTCAACTCGCCCCTATGTTCAACTCGCCCCGGTCTCCCCTAACGCTGCAAATCCTTTCTTATTAAGACGCGATATTAAAGACACATTTTATAAATTTTCTCATTAAAAAAACGAATATGAGGCAATTTTACCCGCGCTGAGAGAGAGAAGAGACTCACATCTTCATTATATTTCCCTTCTTTTTTCCACATCTCTTATAGCACTTCACTTTAAGTATCCCATATATATATATATATATATATATATATATGATCTTACTGGGAGCCGGTGTCATTTTTTTAGATGGCAGTTGCTCCCAGTGAGACCCTGCGGTGGTTGTTAAACCTTATTTTTTAATTATATTTAATTACTTACTTCTATCCGGATCTGTGGGATGACCCATTTCACCCGGCGCCCCTTTGTCTGATACGTCCATTGCTTCTCTCGTTCCCTTCTTTATGAAAATGAATCATCACTGCTTAAGAGCTGTACTCTCGATGATAAAGCACACTCTGGACTTTTTTTCTCACACGACAAAGCAAAAAGAGATAGCCACGCCGGCGATTTACCCACGGCACACAGATTAGAGTTTTTATTCCTTTTTTTTAAATATTTTATTTGTCACACCCAACACCCGCGCAGTTAAGCGTTGCCTTGGACCACAACCTGTTAAGGTATCAATGAATGGGTGTCAAATAAATCAACTCAATGATTGTAGAACAGACACAGAAGGTTTATTCTGGGTATCTCGTAACGCACGACTTGCTCAAGGCGCGTACCTGTACGGACTGACTCGCGACCGGCCAGCTCACGCGAGAGCGGCGATGCGCCGAGGTAGACAGGACGGAAATACATATATCTACGTATAGAGGGCGCAGGCATAACGCAGTATACCTCGTATATTTTAACACTACCCATAGCATTACAGTCGAAGCTTTCAATAAGAGCGCTCTGAATAAGACCGCTTCCCCTCATCCTTGTTCGAGCTCGCCGAGGCATTTCCCCCACTCTCACGGTGACTTCGAACTTCCAGCCAGCCCCTTCCAATACTACTGCCGTAGAAATCGCTATTTTTATGGTTTTCAGGAGAGTTTTTTTATATTATACAAAATGTATCATGCTATTTTTCATTTTACTACAGCTCCGTTATTTAGTGACTCAACCACGCTGTGACTCAGCATCGAAACAAAAATTGTTGTCAGCTGCCCACAATATGAGAATATACCCTACTATTCCATTGCATTTGGAAACTAGCACTTCTAGTAAGCATACTCGTGAGACATTTAGTACAGCTCCGGCATTTAGTTATTATCATCATCAGCATTAAATGCCGTTTGATGTTTGTGTTCGTCATTGCAGTAACACCGTGTTGCTTTAGAGCCACGGTGACTGAGCCATGCCATGACTCAGCACCTAAGCTAGTTTTGTTGTGAGCGCCCACAATATTAAGCTATCCCCGACTATTCCATTGGTGTGTTTCAGCCTCATTACCTCGTCCGTGGGGACAGTTTGGGTGCAGTTCTGAAAGCGTCGGATCTCAGATTTTTTTTTGAAACTATGCATACTTGTATTTTGACGCGCTGATTACAAATATGATAGTGAAAATTGGCGCAAATTTGATTTTCATCGGAAAAACCATACAAAAACGTATAAAATCATGTTTTTTTGTTAAATATTTATTTCCATAAATAATGAAAATTTCAAGAAATATTTCAAACAAAAGTTGTAGATCTCATCAAAATGCACATTTTATAATATATTAATTTTTAGCTTATAAGTAACTGTTTTCAGGGTATTCGAAGTTGAAGATGGACAATCACAAACAAACGAACGCACTCCTGTGGCTGGTTACGGAAATAATGTAGGTCGCGTAGTTCCCCTTTCCAATGTCACATCGGGGTCGGTAAGGCAACCCTGTGACTGTTCACAGGAATAATGAAGGTCACGTTGGTTCCCCTTTCCAACGTTTCGTGAGGGGTGGTAAGGCACCCCTGTTACTGGTCACAGAAATAATGTAGGTCACATAGATTCTGAAAATTCTCAAAAGATTATGTTGTAAATTTAAAATTATGTCGTAAGTGTAATGTAAAAATATTAAATTTTATTTAGAACTTGCATCTAATACCCTTATAAAAACGGATGAAAACGTATTTAAAAGTTTAAGAGAGATAAAGATTTCGTTTTAAAGATACTCACAAGCGGTGCTTATATCGAATAGAAATATATCTACTGTTTTGAAAAAATAATTATATTCAAAATTTATTTATTGTTTCTTTCCTTCGTAAACGACATGTGTACTTAGATTATATAACAAGTGAATATTTTTATTCCATTTGATTTTATGAATTTAGCAGTTCAATATATATAAAAAAAGTTTGCGTGTTTAATATATTATATGAATTTGAAGATGATCATTAATAATTTTTAAAATATTTCAAAAAGAAATTCTTATATTTAGTAATCATTCTATGAATAATGTCGATAATGTAGTTAATTCATTTCTGAGACCAATTTTCCAGACCATTTTAGAAATGTTACGTAACAAGATAGCAGAATTCATATAGATCAGGAGTGTAACCAACTTAAGTATAAATGAGACACGTTTATCACATAAGTAATATGACTGCCGTTATGTGAGTACGCACGCTTTCGTCGCTCGTACATAGGAACTGTGGTGTTGTGTGCTTTTTTTCCTCTTCAGAATTTGGACTGTGTTTTTTACGGGAGGGTCAATTTGTGCGGAGTTTTGATGATTTGTTTGGTTTGCCTTCACTTGCCTCTTGGTTTTCTTTATTTGACGCTCTAATTGTGCTCGAATTTACACATTCCTAGTGATTCACCTAGTGAAATATAGAATCCTTAATTACGTCTGAGAAAACAGTTGGTCACATTGGTTTATCGATTTTCAACACCAGCTGACTTCACCAGCTGTGTTTACGTCTTTCTAAAATGGCAAATGTAAACAGAAACCAAAGTGAGTTGTTTCTTGATACTAATAGTGTTTGTGCATATGGTAAATGCAAACTACCCATTAGGTCTGGCACAGGGTGTGTTAAATGTAAGGGGTGTACTTCTTGTTGTCATACGGAATGTGCTGCCAAAATCAAATGTAACTCTGAGGGCCGCTTTCAACGCTAATGCGGATCCAGATCCAACTCTCCTGCTAATGAAGAAAGGGACAATAAAATCGTAGTTAGCACTAACGCACTCAAATCCATGTTTAATAACATGAAAAAAGAGCTCATGACGGAATATGAGAAGTGCCACACTGAACTTGAAATCGACCTTGCTAAAACTCGTGCCTGGCTTAACAATTTAGCCACCAAAATTGACAATGTTTCATCCAACGTATCAGGTATGGATATTCGATTGACGGAACTTAAGGAGAAAGCGATGGCGCATGAGAGATCCGTGGGGAAAAGAATAAATGATATTGCTGATAAGGTAAACAGCAACCCCAACCCAACTCCGGAATGCTCATCACAACATTAAAATCATGTGAAATCCTTTATTAAGGAGATTAACAAGCGCTATTCACGTAAGAAAAACATCCTAATTTTTAACATGCCGAAATCCGAGGTTGAAGGAGATGTTTCTCCAGAAAGCAAGGATGTTATTGAAGTCATTGACTTCCTTAAATCAATTATGCCAACACTTTCGATATCTACTAACACCATACGTGTCTTCCCTATTGGACGGATGTCACATGCGCTATTGTGACCGATCAAGGTCAGATTTCGCACTGATGCAATTGCCCTGGAGGTTATTCGCTCATACCTCATGCTGAAGAAAACGAAGGCTGTCCCAGAGGCTGTAAAGAATCATCGGGTCTCCAGAGATCATACACCCTTGCAGAAATTTAATTTCAAGAAACAAAAGAGGATATTAGAAGAACGCCTAGCCAGAGGAGAGAAAGATCTTCGAGTAACATACAGAAACGATATTCCTGTCATAGTTTCCAAAACGACGTCTCCAGTTACGACAACTTAACGTCATCCAGGTTTGCAGTTGGTTCATATTAATTTTAGGGGTTTAAATAGTAAGTTGTCTATTTTAACTACCTCTATTCATGTTTTGCATTATAATATATTAACTTTCACCAAGACATGGTGAAACTCATCTGTTCATAATGCGGAAGTTCTTCATTATGATACTTTCCAAGTTTTTAGAGATGACAGACTCGATAGACTAGGTGGGGGCGTCCTCCTTGCAATAAAAAATACATTTAGTTGTTTCAGAATCAATTTATCTTCTGTCATTCATGCAGTTCCGTCTATAGACATAGTCGGTGCAAAAATCTATTCCTCAATATTTCCAATAATAATCATTATCATTTACATCCCCCCAGGCATACCCATCCAGCTTTTGGAAAGTGCATAATAACTTATTGCTATTCGTGCACTCTCTGAACATAAGATCATTATTTTGGGGGAATTCAATGTTCCCAACTATTCTGCCTGAGGATATTAGACAATACTGTTCCTAAATTTAAAACTATAAAGTCTGAGTTGAGTTTCCCGTCGTAGTATACACATGATATTATATCTAATATTAATTTAAAGACTAAGTTTAGGTTAAAATATAGCAACACTAGCAACCCGAACTATCTCGAACTTTAAAAAAATCTAAGGACTAGTACAAAATAGCGTATTGAGATAGTTTTTAACGAATTCACGAAGAATTCTGAGAAAAATATAGTTTTGAATCCATGAACTTTTTGGTCATTTATAAATCAATTAAAATGCGATGATAGGATTCCAGGTGTTTTTGTTTTAACAATGAGGAATTCACCTCGCCCCAAAATATTGTTGATATTTTTGATAGGCAACATAAACGCTTACTTGGAGATAATATTAAAATATCGAATATTGTATATCATTAAGCTATTTCCCTTTCGGCGAGCCTCTAGGGGTAAGCGTGACACTACCCGATTCGGGTAGTGCTTTTTAAGGTGGATTTGTAGTAAATGGGCTCACCACACCCACGACCGCCAACAGCAACGCAGTAGTATCAGACGGTCACCCATCCAAGTACTAACCGCGCCCAACACTGCTTAACTTCAGTGATCTAACGGGAACTGGTGCTTCCAGCGTGGTATGACCGTCGCTAAATCAATAAAGGACCTTACAAAAAAACAGACTGCTCGACTGAATATGTTAACATCGTTCGTAATCAGGGACTGTGAATTTATTTTTACTCCCGTATTAACGACTATTTTCAACTAAGCATTGGAACATGGTAAATTTCCAGATGAATGGAAAAAGGCCAGGGTTTGTTTGGTCTTTAAAAAGGGCCTTAAATCAGAAGCAACGAACTATAGACCTATTGCGATCCTGAATAATTTTTCTAAAATTTTTGAAATATGTCTACAAGAAATTATCTTTAGGATTATTGCGTGTAAGATATCAACAAATCAACATGGATTTATTCCACGTAAATCTACCACTTCCAATTTGCTAAATTTTACTCAGAAAATCAAGGATTTACTTGTTGACTATGATCACGTTGATGTTATTTTTACTGATATTTCTAAAGCATTTGGTAAAGTAGACCACAATATTCTAATAGAGAAAATGTATATCATAGATATTCCGCACAAACTTTTACTTCTCATCGAATCATATCTGGAAAATAGATATCATGCTGTACAATATGCTGGTCATTCTTCTGAGCCATTTGTGCCATCGTCTGGAGTACCTCAAGGATCAACTTTGAGTCTATTACTTTTTATAATATTTATGAATGATGTATCGCTTGTCTTGGACTGCTACCATCGGCTATATGCAGATGATGTAAATTTTTTTTTCCAATTGCGAATCTAAACTCTCGTATAAATCTCCAAGCAAATCTTAATGTTTTTAACAATTGGTGTAAAATCAATAAATTGAGTTTAAATCCATCAAAATACAAGATACTATCTTTCTCAAATAAAACCGTAGTTTTGCACCGCAGATACTCTATTGGTGTCATTGAACTTGAAAGAGTGAAAGTGTACAGGGATCTAGGAATTCTCTTTGATAGTAGATTGACCTTTCAGGACTACATAAGCGCAATAGTAGCTATTGCGAATAAAATTCTTGGTTTTTTAATGGGGGCACGTAAGCACTTTAAAACGATAACTCCATTAACGAGGCTATTTTGTTCATTGGTTAGATCCAAGCTTGAATATGCGTCTGTCGTCTGGGCACCACAAACAATGAATCAAATACAGTAGGACCTGTTGAATCGGGACTCGTCTCATCGAAATCCTCGGAGGGCTGTAGTCCCCACTCTTAAACCTCTCCTCTAGCCATGATAGGTAGGCGCATGCGCACAGTGTCACTGCAGACGCCACCGGATGGACGTCAGTGCTGTAGGTGCAAAAATGTAACGGACTGTAACGGCCGGTCAAAAATTAAAGCCCTGAACATTAAAGATACGTGACTGCCAGGAGGTGTAGCTAAGATTTGTTTCTGCGACCTGCGTGATCGAAAGTGGAGTCCCGGTCCGTCCCGATCCGACGAGTTCTACTGTAAATTCAATTGAGAGATGCCAAAGGCGATTTTTAAAGTATTTAGCATGGAAAGAGGATAGTGTCTATCCTCCACGTGGGTCTGATCACCAGTCCCTACGTAACATATTTCAGGTTTGGTCACTTAAAGACAGACGCACAGTTTTAAGTATTATAACCCCCTTTAAAATCACGCGTGGGCTAATTAAGTGCCCATAATTTCTGGAACTCCCACCTTTACATGTGTCGAAACACTGCACTAGAGATTCGACAATGTTTTACCTCAAAAAGAACCAGCCTCGTAACTCTCCGCTTTTTAACATGTGCAGTAATACTAACACGCTTGTTCTTCAATCAGTCAAAAATAATTTTGATCTTTTCTTTATGACACTTGAGGAATTCACTAGTCCTGTTCATAAATTTATTGTAAGCACGAACACACTATAAAAGTTGGTAAAAACCTGCCTGCGTACTCACGTTTAAACCGTATCTATAGATAAATTCTGTAGCCCCATCATTGGTTCTCGGAACTTTTGGGCTTACTGATTTTCAAATAAATAGATAAACAGTCATGCCACATTGTGACATAGCTATGTTACCAATGTGCATTATGCACAGCTTACAAAACCACACAGTGACGCTGTTAACTTCCATTTACGTAACTCTGTAACAAAATTGTTATAGCCCATGCATGTAACCGAGTTACGAAACAAATGTTACACGATTATTAGATAACAGGTATGTCACTTTGTTATATCGCCCTTACTAATGTACATTATACACAACTTACAGAACTACATTGTAACGCTGGCACAGTTCATGTACGTAACACTGTAACGAAATTATTATAATTCATGCATGCAACCAAGTTACAGAACAACTGTTACATTCTTCCTCTATAAACCTTACATCTCAATAAATCTCATCTACAACATTGGTACACCTTTTTTATGGAAACGGTACATCTTCATTCGATAAAAAGTTACTCCTCATTGTTACCGTCCAGTTATAGAATAAGTACGCCACTCAACAGTAAAATTCGTTATATAACCAGATATAACAATGTTACAGCTTTGTTACGGAGCAGTTACAGAACATGTTTGCTGTGAGGGTAGGTCGAAAAGGTTCACCTTTTCAACGTCTCAGATAGTCTCCTCTTCGAATATCCCGAAAACTTTTACTCATAGGGTAAACATTAATATAATATAAAATGTGCATTTTGAAGAGATTCGGTTGGTTATGCTTTCTTGAACGAGAATCGAACCACTAAGAGTAAATTATTGCGACTGCTAGGCGCATGGCAGATGCATCTCTTTGATATCATAGTCCAATTTCAAAGCTTACATGCTCCAAAAGACAGTATCTTGTATCAGTATCTTGCCTCTTACACCAGTAATATCCAAGTAATTGAATTTTCTCACGTAATATATGGACAGAGGACATTCTGACATAAAAATTGATTTTGACTCGTCCAATATCCGAGAGAGAACTGCGTCAGGTATATCTCTGAGTATCTGTATCTGCTCACTACAATTACTATATTACTACTATTCTACATATTACTATATTCGTATGGGGTACATTAGCACCATCTTGCCAGGTACGCACATAGCAGGTAGCGCTTGGACAAGAACACTCAGGAAATAGGGAAGACACAGATAGACTAAAAGAAAAAGAGTGCTACGTGCTTCATGGAAGCCCCTAGACTATCCTCTACTGGAGAACTTGGAGTATCTTTTTTATATAATTGAAATTTTGCAAAATAAAATCTGTGGATTCTCTTTTAATAATGGAACATTGTAGTTTTACTCAGTTATTGAATGTGCCACGCGAAAAGAAGATTTTTTCGACGAATCTTCGTGCTTTTTTCCATCGAACTTCACATGTCGCCATTGCACTCATGTACCGAAAACATTAAATTTCAATTTGATATTTGTCAATATGTGTCTATTGCTCAGCGTAGACCTCAACATACCAGGGATTCCGTAATGCCCAAAAATCTATAAGGTGCCGAAATTTGTTGTGACCTTACAATGTTTTGTGCAAAGGCAAACAATAATTTTACATGCGGAGAATAGTGTAATTCTATGGTTTTATTACATTCAATGTTCTCGACACGCGGGCACATTCTCATTGTGCGCTACGCGCGTGGCTAGTAAGTTTAAGCACAACAATGGCGCGCGTTCGCCGGATCTCGTCCTTTGCGCTCGATGATAATAATTACTATGTTCAAAAAAAAGTTTTCTAGATAAAAAAGCGATTTGAGCGAATTCTTTTTATTGATTATTATTGCCAAAGGATTTCAAAATATTTCCAGTTGCATATTTAAATTTTTATTTATATCTTTCCGCTTCACTGATAACAACAAATCTTTCTTATTGTTACCATTTTATTTACTAACTTATTCTTTTCTAGCCTAGTCTATATTGTTTACAAAGATAATCATTCATTTCCTCTATATATCTCGAAAGGCTTAAGAATTTTCTTCCACTGTCTCTTCTGTTTCACATTTCGAAATATATTTTACATTTTAACTATTTTAATGTAAACTCACGTTTATTAATAGAAATCCATTGCATCCGCTAATATATTATTTATATATAATACTTTGTTCGAAATACAATAAAAAGTCTAATATCTTAACCTAGATGGTAGAGAAATAATTGTTCGATTGAGAGAAGTGACAAACACTTCGTGCCCAGACAGCACAAAAAATTCCGTGAAGATTTCCTGAAACTTGCATTGTCAGGTTGGGAATATTGCATTGAAAAGTGAGGGCAAGGTTCGGTCAGTCAAGAAAACGTCCACTTGTGAGGGAATGTTGCACGGCAAGCTTCAGGACAGTGTGAAAGATTTACTTAACTTAATTCGATGCGCAGTAGTTTTTTTTAAACCTCCCAATATTCCAACAGACACACGTATCATCATTATTTCGCATATTTATGAAACAAAAGTAAAAGCAAAAACTAAATAAAAATTTAGATTATTTGTTGGTTTTACTTCTTTA
>CAKNWT010307237.1:0-14091 GCA_932066315.1 Andricus coriarius | reverse complement strand
ATCTTAACACTGGAGAGACCTATACATACCTAGGCGTGCCTCAAAGTCGCATTCAGGACGTAACATCAGTAAAGGAGTCTCTCCGAAGCAGATACAAGCATCTTCTCCGACAGATTTGGTCTTCCAATCTGTCGGCGTTGAACAAGATATCTGCGACTAACATGCTTGCTATCCCGGTTCTACTCTACTCGTTTGGGGTGGTTCAATGGACGAAGAACGAACTTAAAGCCCTTGATGTCAACACACGTAAGATCATGCATATGCATAAAAGCTTGCATATCAATTCGTCAGATCCGCGATTATACATTTCACGCCGTCAAGGCGGACGCGGACTTCTGAATCTCCAGTGTCTTCATAACCGAATAGTTCTACGTACAGCTTATATTGTAGCCAGTGGCAGAGATCCTCTCCTAAAAATGATCAGGAACCACGAGATGATTGGCAAAGGAGCGTTCCTTTACAAAGCCGCGGAGCAAGCGGCCGAAACCCTTGGTCTGAATTTTAACATCAGAAGTGAAGAAAGTGCATTACTCCATCTAGATGCTTCACTTCTAAAAGCCGAAGTGAAGAAAGCAGAAGTTCAAAAATTCCATGAAGAGCTACTCGACAAGAAAATGCACGGAAATTTTCACAGAAATGTAGAAAAACAGTCCTTGTCGAAGGAGCAAACTTTTGCTTTCCTCGGATCATCAGGGATTAATTCAGGTACAGAGGGTTTCATTTTCGCATCCCAGGACGGTGTCATTTCCACCTTAGCATACCGTGACCACATTTTATGTCAAGAAGTTCCGAGCGATAGGTGCAAAGCGTGTCATGCACACGCTGAGTACCTGGAACACATACTATCAGGGTGTCCCACCCACGCAGGAACGACGTACATCTACAGACATAATGCGGCCCTAAGAGTCCTTTATTACCATCCTTGTCGCTCTTGCGGTGTTGGCCGCGACCCTGCCATGCCGAACGCTCCAAGGGAGATAAAGTCAATTGTCCAAAACGAGAAGTGCAAAATTTCCTGGAACTACGATTTTCGGACAGCAGTCTCCGTTGCACACTCGAGGCCTGACATTGTTCTCCAAGATTTCGAGAAACGAGCTATATTCGTGATCGAATTCTCGGCCCCGTCAGAATACAACATCACTGCCAAGGAGAAAGAAAAGGAGGAGAGGTATCAAGACCTTAAAAGGGAGCTGCGAAAACTGTACCCAAAATATTCGGTAGAAGTAATTGTCCTCGTGATAGGTGCTCTCGGAGGTGCGAAACTATCACTGGTTCGTAACCTTGAAGCCATATCCGCGTGCCAAAAATATGCCAAGGCACTTGCGAAATGGATGCAGAAAGCTGTCATCCCTGGGTCGCTTCGTGTGCTCAAAACACACTAGGGTTTCGCTGGTCTGTCGTTGTGATTCCATCGTGTCCTGTGACCACCAATCTCACGGTTGTGAGGCGTGGCCATGAAGGTGATTTACCACGGTCCTACTGGGAGCCGGTGTCATTTTTTTTACCAAAAAATCGGGAATTTTTTTTCGAGCTAAAAGAGTATTGGGACTCGATCCTAACTATGATCAACGATGAGCGGAATAGTCGAACTGCAAGAAAAAACTTGTCTCACCGATCTCAAATAGCCATACTCTTCGCAAAATGGCGGATCCATAACCTTCGTAAAATGGCGGACCCAAGATGGCAGACATGAAATTTTGGAAACTCTACGATTTTCACACAACACTGCACTCGGGGTTTTTCGGCGTCACTGATTATGAATTTGACATCGAATTTTTGAAATTCAAAAGGGCGGACCCAATATGGCGGACATGAGATTTTGGAAACTTTACGATTTTGATTATGAATTCAACATCGAATTTTCGAAATTCAAAATGGCGGACCCAATATGGCGGAACCAGTATGGCGGACATGAAATTTTGGAAACTACGATTTTCGCACAACTCTGTACTCGGGGGTTTTCGGGGTTTCTGATTACGAATTTTAAATTGGATTTTCAGAATTTCATATAGCGGATCCAAATGACATCCATAGCGTACTCCACATAGGTAGAAACAGAACGTCTTTTGTTTGCGACATGGCTACGGTAGTAAAAATAAATAACTGCATCTTCCATGAACTTCGTATTGAAACTCGTCCAATGAATTCATAACGGATTGTTGACATTTTTTTTTACCACTTGATCTGAATATAGTGCATGAAACAAATGAAGATCCGACTCAAAAGACCCGACGTTGCCTGGGAAGATGTTCATTTGTTCTGCATCAGAACAAATGAACCCAGGCAACAGTGTCTTTTACAACATCTGAATATAGTGCATAAAACAAATGAAGATCCGATAAAAACGACCCGACGTTGCCTGTGTAGCTATTAATTTGTTCTGCATGAGAACAAATTAACCCAGGCAACAGTGTCTTTCACAACTCGATCTGAACATAGTGCATAAAACAAACGAAGTTCCAATACAAATGACCTAGAGATCCTCAAGGGAGAGTTGAGACGCGGGGTACTCAAATTCTGATTGGTGCCGTTGTACCGGAACCTGCTATTCTAAAAATGGCGCGATTTTCAAACAGAGTGTTCATTCCACAACAGATTTAATACAAAATAAAGAGAATATCATTGAATTAAACATTTAAAATAAACGAAATTTGATTAAAAATCACTTTTAGGCATATATATTATACAAATTTCCATAAATAATATTGGTTAAATGAATATATTTTGTAGGTTGGAAGCAAAGCTTTGGTTCGAAAAGGTTATACATAGAAATAAAGTAAAAATGAATTGTAGAAAAGGATGAAGATTTAAATGATGAAATTTCACAAATCTATATTCTGAAAATAATTGAATAATCAGTTTTAAGACAAATGCATTTTTTTAAGAAACATGAATATGTTTTCAAGATACATAAATAAAATCTTTTCAAGAAAAACAATTTTTTAACAAATATAAATAAAAATATTATTTAAAGAGCATGTGTCAAGATTTTTTCAAAGAAATAAATGAAAAAGTAACACGAGTGAAAAGCTATTTTCATTTCACATTTAAACACGATATGGACAAATAAAAAACATATCATTGATATGTCGTGTGCATCGCCATGCTTTTGCTAGAGTACTTCTTATCAATATTTTTTTCTTTAGTCCTAGATTGATTACAAATTCTTACACGAAATACTAAAATCCTGCGCAATATTTTGTCTTTCAAATCGTGGCATGGTAAAATGTGACCGGCCTGGATTGATGCGAATTTAGGTGAGAAGAAATCGAATAAATTCAGATTTTCGTATTTTTGCACGACTGCATACCATGAACGGAAAATTTTTTCCATTTCTTGGAAACTGTTGAACGTATCTTCATTTACGTAGAAAAGTACATTCTATTTATATTCTTTGTAAGCAACGAACTTGGCATAATCAATGTTTTCAAAATCGACGGAAGTCCTTGAACCGACCGACGCAATACATTCATCGCAAGTTTTTGTGTTTTTTTGGATGCTATTAATAAGGTACCCTGCTATTCGATATAGGCCATTTTTTCCACATTATTCAGCGGATCCATATGTAAAGGTGTTAAAGCTGTTTCATTATTAAGACTGACTGATGAAGATCGAAAAGTCGATGGTGCTTCAGTTGTTAGTATTTCTGGCAGTTTGTTGCTGGGCATACGGACCCAATTAGCTGAAGAAGCTTTAACAGTCGATGGTGATGCAGTTACTTTAATTATTGACAGTGGCTTAATTCTGGGCATACTGAAAACATTAGTTGGAGAAGTTTTAAGAACCGAAGGTGCGGCAGGTAGTTGAAATTTTGATTTCCTGGACATACCGTCAACATTAGCTGGAGAGGTTTGAGTAGTCAGTGCTGCAGCAGTTGGTTGAAATGTTGTCAGTGGCTTCCTGGGCATACTGATAACATTAGCTGTAGAAGTTTGACGAGTCCAAGGTGTTCCAGTTAGTTGAAATGTTGTCAGTGGCTTCCAGGTCCCTGTCTCACCAATGCGTATTATTCGAAACAGATCCACCATGTCTTTTAGAAAAGAAATTGTTTCTTCATATTTTTCGTTATTAAATTTGCTGAGAGCACTCTGCAGATTTCGAGATGTCATTAGTCGGAACCATTTAGCTATATTGCCAACGAACCATGCGGTCGTTTGATATTCTGGTTTGGAATGCTCGTCTGCTAAAAAATATAGTGCTGCACTGACTTCTGGACTCAAAATTTTTTTTGCTCTATCGACCTTCATTTTTTGAAACGTTCTGCTTTTTGAAAGAAGAATATCTTCTTTATTTAGATGAGGTGTTAGAGTAAAAACTAAATCTTCTTGTAACTGAAGCATTTCAACTAAATGTCCGGCGTCCACAATATTGGTTGGCAAATTTTAAGCTTTCTGAATATCATCGGGTATATAAATTTTACCGTTATTAATAATGCTCTGCACTGTGTTTTTGAGTACATGTGGCACATCAGCAAAGAAGTAGAGTCTGCGACCAGGATCTCCTCGAGGATGTGGAATCGAATTTTTAATTTCAGTGTTTCTTCCAGCTGTTATGCCAAATGCATTCCAACAAGCCACGTTATTTGGGCCCATGCCAAAAGTGACGCTATTTACTCTCAGGCTAATGTGTTCTGCTTTCGAGATTATCTGTAAAATTATAGGTTTTAATAATATACCGTCAAAACTACCACCAGTGAAATCGTATCCAACCACCTGCTTCCAGCGTGCACCCGTTCCCGTTAAAACATAAACAATAGCATGCTTAACTGTTCCATCAACACCATGCGGAAGAGTTATGTGACCTAACAATTCTTTAGTTTGTGGATCAAACATTTTACCTCCTATTATAGTAACTTCATCAATAGCCACTGAGCACTCTTTGTCAATTTCATTTATAAAACTTTCGACTTTATCTTCTAAATACTGGAACATTTCGTCTGAAATTCCTGGTTTGAATTTAATATGCTCGATTCTCCTACTTAGAGTCCTGCGCGATGGAAAAGGAAAACCTTGTTTCAAAAGTTCATCGTATCCTGTATTTCCGCAAGTGAATTTTAAGCGTAAAGCTTTTTTAACGCTTGAGTTGGACCATTTCTGGGGTTTCGGTATTCCTCTGGTTCTTTGTCGCCTGATCAAAGTAAGTATTTGGTCTTGAGTAAACAAGGAAGTCATAATTCGTTTATATGTATTATGTCCATCTCTCTCTAATTTTTTTTTCTGATTTATCACAAGCTGCAATTTCTTCTTCAAATTCCGTATCGTACGCTCCTGCTTCTCAAATAAATGTTTCGTATTTTTATTATACTGAAGTAAGGTCTGCTCCTGTCAAGTACAATAAATACAATTAGGCCATATCACTATAAGTCAAGATATATTATTCAGTATAATCGTGACATTTCGTTGGTACATTGTTAGAAAAGGCACACAATTTATTTTTATTTTACCGTCTGATCAATTCCGAAACTTGATTCAGCAAAAGCAGATTCAACTACTTGGATAGAAGCCTCATCAGCAGAAGATAGACTTAGTTGATCACAAATTCTTTGATCCTGCGAAATGAATATTAATTAATTTAAATTGAATAAATTTGAGAGTGAATATTTTACCGGAAATGATATGGAATAACTTAAATCACAAAATGACCGAAAACCAAATATCAAAATGGAGATTTCTAGCAGTACTTTGAAAGTTATAATCTCTTTTTTTATGTCAGTTATCTAGGCCTTTTAATAATATCCTGTGCTGATAATTGAGGTAACATGAAGCCTTTACGAGAAATTTAATTTTCGATTCAGAAACTTTGAAAATTGCATCACAGTAAAAAAAATGTGTAGAAAAGAATATCATGAATCAATTTAAATGAATGGAGGCTTTTTCAGAAGTATTTTAATCAGTGTAGTAATTTCAGTGTAGACAAATACTTTTACCTCCCGATTTTCAGCAAAATTTAAATCATTAGAAGATAAACATGCAATAATTGAATCCACACCAAGAACAGGATCACTTTCAACATTAAGTACAAACTGTTCCTATTAAACATGATAATAATAGTAATATTTATTATATTCTTTTATTTTTTATCTCTTAAAAAAGCATGGAGTATATTATTTAATTGTTCAGTTAGCTTCATAAATTCGTAAGCCACAAAATATTCGATGAAATCAATTTTATTATGTAGGTATTTTATTACTGCACGTATAGCTTATAATTTTTAATGTTAATTAGATTTAAATTTTTGAAAGGATAAACTCTCCCAGTCTCTCTATGAAGAAGAACAGAGTTGTTCAAAGCATATATCTTATCGTCAACTTTGGTATCTATAATAAATTATTCGTGTGGGTTACGACCTTCTAAAACTACAACTAAATGATATTTCCAAATAACTTTATTATTATGTTACCATTTCTTCAGGTTACAGAATGAGAACGTGGGAAGGTTTAAAAGTATGGGGAGTACTAGATATTTTCTTTGAACCATTTTGAGCATCTAATAACGTCACTGTCGGCCTTGGTTTCTACAACAAAAAAGTATTTCTGTATATAACTAAAGCGAAAATTAATATTCGTTAATCAATACATGAGTTGAAAGCTAAGGAATTCTCAAATGAGTGATAGGACTTCTTTTTTGCATGAAATTTGAACATCTGTATTTACGAAAATTATTGCAAGGTATATACATACCATTTTCTTCAATTTAACAAAAGCAGTATTAATTAATTTTCTTTTCCTCACTGGTGAACTCTGAAATAATGTTGGAATTACATCTTTCTTGAGCTTCCTTTCATTATTAATGGTTTCCCACATATCAGATGCGAAATGTACCTGCAATTAAAGTTGTTGCAAATCAGGTTTTTCTTTTATATTATTTAAATTTAATAAATAAAAGAGTGTTTATACCTCACAAGCACATGATTTCTCAGTTGCTTCCCAATCTGATCGATTTATATTTTTAATCCACAATTCTCGAAGTTTGGGATCTCGTGGAATTTGTTTCAGGAAAAACCCGTTCTTAGATGAATTATTGCAGTATAAAATACAACAATTTACCATTTTTGCAAAACACTTGTATGTCACCAAAAGATTGTCAATATTTTGCTTTTGAAAGTAGGTTATACCCAACCTGTTTTTCACTTCTTTATTCATCACAAAACTCGCATCACACTTCACACATCATAGCTTCAATATAAGTAAACTAAGAAAAATAATTTATAATAAATAATGGGCCTGCATTACCCAGTTTCCAGTTTTTAATCCTTTTGCTTAAATACGATAATTTCTCGATGCTTGCTCGCGTGCTGTCATTTTTCAAACTTTTCGCGCCGCAGTGAAATATCAAGTTCCGGTACAGCGGCGAGCATTGGAGGGGGAAACGTGACTCAACTCTCCCTAGAGGATCTCTAAAATGACCCGACGTTGCTTGGGGAGATATTCATTAGTTCTGCATCAGAACAAAATAGTTACATTGTAACTGCAAGTGCAAGTCAAAATTTTACGATTTGAACTCTGATGGACTTTTACGTCCGTCGCTTTCAGCGCCGCCGAACGGAACTGTCTGGCCCGAATTCGTTGAAAGTTTTGAAAGTTCCTTTTGTTTCAGTAAGTTTCATACTTATTTTCTATTTTCATAGATTAGAGACTTATTTCTTATTTAAAAAGTATGATTTCTACGTATGAATAATAATGTAAATGATATACGTGTCCTAATTTACGTACTTTGAGTAGTTTTTATATGTATATTATGCATTCCTATAATTTTATTATTTTTCATTCTATTTCAAGAAATTGAAAGACTCACAAACGTTTGTGAAATATTTTCAAATTAATAAAATAATGTTTCTCAATACTTAGAGTTAGTTTTTAATTATTGACCGAAGTTCATTTACGCATTTTCAAGCATAAACCGTAAACCGCACGATATCCGCATGCGCGTGCGCTCATCACGTGCGTACGATATGCGGCCACAAATGCGTTGCACAATGCAGACACCTAATGATGATAAAACCTCATGAGATGCTCGCATTGTGTATGCCATATGATTGCATATTGTTATCTGGGTAAAGAATTTCAAGCATTTTAGAAAAGCCCAAAGTTTTTGTGTAAGTAGTACCTACAATAACATTTACGAAATTACGATTCAGCCGGCCTAGTGCATAGTCCCGGGTTCGCGGGGGGGGGGGGGGCGCGGACTGGTTATGTTTCGTAAATGTTATTGTAGGCACTAATTACACACAAAATTTGAGCTTTCCTGAGATGCTTAAACTTCTGTAGTTTTTCGGCATGTTGCGAGGGGTAGCTGACTAACCGGGTTCCGGCACTGGGCCCACTGAATAGTAATTTCGTAAATGTTATTGTAGATACTAATTACACAAAAAATTTGAGCTTTTCTAAAATGATTAGGCATCGTTAGTTTTTCGACATACTTGCGGGGTTATGGGGCCCAGGTCTTCTAACACCTAGCCGGCTGACTGTGCCATGTTAATCTACACCCTATATGCTACCAAATATTCAAAAATCAGCTTTCCTAAAATACTCACCATTTTTTTTCACGTGCTCCCGGACTATTGGTTAAGACTCACCGTGCAAGGGGATCCAGTATTCGATAAAAAAAAGTCGTTATCTGCTAACTTAATACAATTTCATATGTTATTTTGTTGATAGAAGTCATGCAATGGGTCTCAATTAAGCTTTTGAATCATACAAGTTTCTGTTCAACCTCGAAAAATAGGTAGGTCCTTGACAATTCGTTCTTTTATCCGACCTTCTGCACATGACATGACAGAATAGTACGTTAAAATGGTCCAGAAGTGCGAAAGAGAATGTAAGGCCGAGACCGTGAGTGGACAGAGCCGAAGTTGCTAGAATTATCATTTCTCATAGGAATCGATATATGCATTGGTGTAGAGTGTAAACTATAGACTGTATATTTTACTGCCGTCCAAAGAAGAAAAGTAGCAACTAAGTTGTAGATGAGTCCCCTGTCAACCCACCAGTGTTAACCCACAGTGTTATAATTGCGCGAAGGATTATTCGTATATCACACAAAAAAATTATCATAAAATCAATCAATCTTGGCCGAATTTATTAATCTTTTATCTAGTGACGTGACAAAATTATTTATTTGCAGATAACAATAAATTTCATAGAAAAAGTTTATAGTTACGATTTCTCATTTTATCCGTTTGCTGACTTCAGGGGTAATCGTATCTGCAATAATTAAACATCAGAAAAGTAAAATGCCATTTAATTTTATAGAATTAACCTTTATACACGAAAACGAAAATAGTATATGCAATTTGAAATTAAAAGGATAAGCAAACAAGATGTAATTGGTAAATTGTAAAAGTTAGAAGTTTGAGGTCAGGGTGGCAGGGTCAAAATGTAGTTACTACTTTTCTTGATTGGATGGCAGTGTAGAGGAACGGTGTGCACAGAGAGTCAAAAAAAAAATATCTACAAAATTATTGCATAAAATTGGTTATAATTACTGAATATCTATTAATCTATTGTAACTTAGAAGAAACTTAGAAAATAAAATAGCGACGTGGTCTCTACAACTTAGGAAATTGAATTCTCTAAAGTTATCTGAAACTTTCCCAAAATATCTTGAAATTTACCGAAAATTGGTGCAAACTTGCCAAAAAAATTATGAGCATTATTGCAAAGTTCTTGGAAATTCATGGTAATCATTTTGAATTTATTAATATTCATATGAAGCAACAAATATTTGCAAATTTTCGTGTATATATGATGCTGGGGTCGTTGATCATGCACGACCAACTGAATCTTCCCAAACAAATTTTTCAACAAATTGGTAAGATACATGTCGTCTTATTCCCATTGAAAAACAACATATTTGAGTGGCACATAAGACTTGAGCATAGACTATCTGCGTGATTGAAAATTAAAACGGTCAATAGAATCAATTTACAAGTTGGGAAAATCCCACATACATGATTCACTCTAGTCAGGAAATTCCGAATCATAATACATGATCAATTGCGATAAATATATTTTTATAACTTATTGCTGATATAAAGTGGGTTCTATACTGTCTTAAAATTAAATTTTGAATACTGTGTAAATGGCCCTTTTAATGCCAACTGGAACAATTTTTCGTGCGACAAGAAAGCGGTCTGGTGCCAGCAGGCCTTCGAAAGAAGTACCCTGGCGGCATCAGGGCCCGCCAGGCCTCGTCTGCTTTACTGCATAGATAGCTAACAATGAAATGTGTACTTCCATATAAAAAGGGCCCTCATGACCGGTTCTAGTTTGGGAGATATTCGTTTTTTCTAAAGCAGTATCAAAATTCCCATATTCGGGTTTGGGTAGGGGATGATGCTGGGACTAATGCTGAATCTATGGGCTACTTATGTCCTTGAAGCAAACGGATGTGGGTATATTTCATGTTCGAAGAAAAAGTATAACACGTACGCTTATGGCTTTTGCCAACTTTAGATACGTTTTTCTCGAAAAGCGGTTTTTCGAAGTAACTTCATACCATCCATAAAGGCCCTTTTCATATGGACGTACATAATTGAAGGGTGAATTTTTTTGCATAGGGATCACAGTTCGTCCCCTTTTTTATCGAACCCACTTTTTCCTCCACTTTCCCTTAAATTTCAAAAAGATCCTACAATACCTCAAATCTAGAATTCTGAACCTTTTTCCACTTTTTCATCAACTATCGATTTATTTTTCAGGAATGATCAACAGAGATTTCAGAAATTAGAAAACAAGACGCTTTCAAAGATACTCTCTTCAATTATATCATATTTTAAGTATTTCCTAAACATTGATTGGAAGAACATCGACAGCAAATAAATGGCTAACGGTTTACTCGAGAAACTAAACATGAAAGATAAATCAATTCTATAGTCTGTTCAAAATAAAAAATATCTTATACTATCAATAGTTGACTTCTTAAAAGTTCAATATTTTCTAAATGCCTTCCTCCAGAAAACATGAAAAATGTCGTAAGCATTAGTTGCTAGTGTAGATAGTAGATTGTAGGTTGTAGAAACAACATTTTTGAAATCGAAATTAGTATGCAAATAAGTAACGTGTTCGGACGCAAAACAAGTTGATTAATTTAGAGTGGATTGTTATATGGTTGGGTTTTACATGTCAGCAAACTGCATATTTTCAAAAATTCATAGGTCTTCAAAATTTTGTTATTTTAGCGAATAATAACTTTTTTTAATTTCTCTTTTTTACAGTATAATCTTTTTTAGCTGACTTTAAAAAACGTTTTTAGTATCTGAAATTTTCGAGCTAATCAAAATACATTAGGAAAACAAAGTTAAAGTCTTAATGAAACAAAAACAGAAAAGTAGGACGTTTTTCAAAGTCAGTTTTGTTCTATACTGAAAAGAATACACCAGGAAAAAATGAGAAGAATAAGGAATTTAAATCTACCTACTGATAAAAATGCATTTCAAACAATTGAAATATAAGCATTTTTTAATTCTAATGTTTATTGATTTTTCAATCGTTGATCTTCTTGAATTTTTTTCTTATTTATTTTTATCAGTAGAAAGTTTTGTTTCTTTCTCTTATATTTTAATAAACGCTTGTTGTTTAAATACTTATTTTTAATTTTTTCAAATTTTTATTTATTTTTGTCCGCTTTTCAGTTTTTTGCAAAAGTTTGCTCACTTTGGGGGCTCAAATTTTAATTCGACTCGGAAACATAAGTTGCGGGACCCAATAGTGTGGGACAAACTCTAATTTGAACTACACTCTCCAAGGCCTTTTCAGAGATACCCATATTGTTCAGGTTTTTAAACACTATTGAGTCCGGCCGCGGAAACAGCCTGGAGCCCTCTGCTGTCCAAAAGTGGCAATCCCTGAATGATGAATTCCACTTGTTTACATGCGATTGAAAATAAATAAATTTATACTGAAAATAAGAGTTTAACAGTCAGATAACGAGAGTGTCTGTAGGAAAACTGATGAAATGCCGATTCAGGGAAAAAAACTTTTGCTCGAGTTTATTGAACGGTTTGATCGCAGTTGAGTTTTGAATTTATCTGTCTATGACAGCAAATCTATCGGATTACAAATATCACATAGAGTACTTCAATATTCTTGTTTTTAGAGAAAGGTATCTGGACAAATTATTGTGCAAACTGGATAATTGATATTATATATATATTCGCATATTTATACGATCTATTATTTTTGTAAAAGTAATGCTAGTTGTCAGATTTTGAGGTTAGGAAGTTTAATTATCCCAGAATAATTATGGAGTATATTTTATTTTAATTTACATGGCATTGAGTATTTTATTAGTTGTCTTGAGCTTCAAGTGAAGCTTTTTTTTAACAATTCAATATGTTATGTGAAAAAACTTTTTTCTTATAGGTTTCTTGATTATGGCAGAAGCGGCGCTGCACTGAATTTTGCTTATTCCATTCACTTCCAACTCCTGCACCCTCACCACATGAAAGACTGCTAAACTTTTTCCCTTATTCAGTGTTTCAGGGTGTAAAATCGATTGAATGACTTATACCTTGAAACTCTGTTTTAATTAAAATATGCATCATCAATCCGCTTCTTAACATTCGACCGGTAATTTTTAAGGTTATGTTCATAACCAACATCGAAACTAGAACGGGTTTGGCTAGAATGAAAAGACAAATTTTTCACGAAATCTTTTTGCAGGAAAGTTTCCTCTATTATTTTTCTTCATTTTGAAAAATGTTATATACGTCCTTGAAGCAATCATTTATGCATTTATCATATTTTAAAACAATGCACACATGCTATCTTATGTACATTTCAAATTTCTATCCCTCGGGGATTTTAGTCTTTGGCCGCCGCGGGCGCTGCCTGTCATATCCGGTAAATATCAAGGTCATGTCCATACTCAATAGAAATCTGGTAGCTTGTTAAAGAAGAAAGGGGGAGGAGGGGGGATGTCAAGTTGATAGAATATTGTATTGTCATCGGAAATACTTGTATGCAAAGTTTTAAGCCGATTGGAAATGTGAAAGTGTATTAAAATGGGAATACAAGATTTGACTCTTATATGTATATGTTACAGTCAATGTCGGAAATCAGTCATTGTCGACAATTCCTAGTCAATGTCGACATTAACTGCTGGCTTCGGTCATTGTCGACATTCACTAGTCAATGTCTATCCCACAAACTAAAGTTCGGAAATTTCCAACATTGACCGTTCATTGTCGACAATGACTAAAGCCCAGCGGTCAATGTCACATTACTTCAATTCGTCAGAGCTGGGGGTTATGTCATTGAATAGATCTTAAAAAATAGAAACTATTTTTCCCATACACTTATACAGAAAAAATTAGTTTTTACGAAGATATTAGCAAAATAGGGCAAAAATGGACCGAATCCCATGCATTTGGTCCCCTGTTTTTCCCTCAGCAATCAACGAAGTGAAGTTAGCTGACGGTTGAAGTGAAAATACCTAATACTGACCATATTGTTCCTACACAAAATATTTTCCACACCAAATATTTCCTTCAAAGAATTTAATACTTTTTTTTATTTTTCCTGAACAAAGTTTTTCCTACACAAAATATTTTCTACACAGAATATTTCGTACAAAGAATTAGGTATTGCTTAATACTGTTATATTTTCCCACACATAATATTTTCTACACAGAATTTAATACCGTTATATTTTTCCTACACAAAATGTTTTCTACACAAAGTAAATCCTACACAAAAAAATATGATTATAATTTTACTTTAAGTATTGTTGCTGCTATATGACAAATATTCTGAGCGAAGATATTCAACGCAGGCATATTTTGCACAAAAATATGAAGTGTGAAAGTTTTCTTATACAAAACATATTTTACACAAATTATTTCCCAAGTGGAAATATAAAAAAAACAACATCAGTTATGCCTTGAAGGTAAGTGATGTAAGTGAAATTTACAATATATGTAAAAGATTTGATTTAGGAGTTTGCTCATGGAGAATAGACATAAGGAGACCAAAGTAGTGTAACCGAAAATGAGCAAATTTTTGTCGTATGAAAATAGTTACAATACTTCTCGTTCCCACGTATGGCGCTGGTGTGGAACGCGTATGCCTATGTTCACATCTATTGACATTTT